>CADDIJ020003176.1:0-55552 GCA_902809745.2 Tetradesmus lagerheimii
GTTCTCTATCCCATCCGGGGACGGGTGGGTGGAGCAAGCTTCTCAATGGCCGGTGATCATCCTGTGGGATCCGCCCGTGAACACAGGAGTGAAGCCAAGGCCATGGGAGGAGGAGTTGCCGGCGAAGCAGGAGCTGGAGACACTCACTGCACCCGAGGCCGAAGACTCGTGCACCGCCATGGAGCTAGGTGGTCTTGAGCCTGCTAGCCATGAGCTCATTCGTCTGAAGGCCAGGTGCCGCGGCGAGGTGCTTGATGTGCTAGTAGACTCAGGTGCGAGTGAGGACTACATCGATCCGAGGGTGGTGATGAAGTTCCGATTGCCTACTCTCAAGCTCCATCGACGTCAAGTGAGGCTCGCCAACGGTTCACTGCAAGATGCGGGGACGGTCGTGCCTGACCTACGTTTCTGTATTGGACAATTCAAGGACCGGAGGCCTTTTACCGTCACTCAGCTGGCACCATACGACATCATCCTTGGCAAGCCTTGGTTGACTGCTCACAACCCTGCCATCGGCTGGGTGTCTAACACCATCACCATTGAAAAGAGGGACGTCACATACACCTTGCAGCAACCCTCTAACATCGAGAGGACAACTCCCGGTGTCAGTTTGTTGTCTGCACTTCAACTCAAGCGGGAGTTACGCAAGGGCGCAATTGCTTACCTTGCCATCCTCAAGTAGGTTGAGGAGGACCCAACTATCCGTGCGATAGATGACCTCTCCCTTCCTTCGGGGGATCCCGAGTGGGTTGAACGGATGAAGGGGGTACTTCACAAGTACTCAGCCATCTTTTGCAAACTGCCAAAAGGTGTACCTCCATCCCGAGGTGTGGAACATGAGATTGAGCTGGAGCCTGGTGCCAAGCCCCCTTACCTACGTATTTATCACATGGGCCCTTTGGAGCTGGCGGAGGTCAAGCGACAACTAACGGACCTGATTGACATGGGGTTCATCCAACCTTCCAAGTCGCCGTATGGAGCACCCATTCTTTTGTTCCTAAGAAGAATGGTAAGCTTCGTATGTGCATTGACTATCGGGCGCTGAACAAGATAACGGTGAAAAACCGCTATCCTTTGCCTCGCATTGACGAGCTGATGGATCAACTTCATGGGGCGACGATATTCAGCAAGCTTGATCTACAGAGTGGCTATTGGCAGATCCGCATTGCTGAGCAGGATGTGCCAAAAACCGCGTTCCGGACGCGTTATGGTCACTTTGAGTGGAAGGTTATGCCTTTTGGGTTGACCAACGCACCCGCAACTTTTCAGCATTTGATGAATAAGATTTTGCAGCCATATCTTGATAAGTTCGTGGTGGTGTACTTGGATGACATCTTGATCTTTTCAAAGACACCTGAGGAGCATTTGGAGCACGTGGCTAAGGTACTCGCGGTTTTGAGGGAGAATCAGCTTTATGTGGGGCTTGACAAATGTGCATTTGGGCTCAGCGAAATCGATTTCTTGGGACATGTCGTCAGTGCCGACGGCATTAAGCCAGATCCCAAGAAGGTGGCAGCGGTTACGGAGTGGCCGACACCTGGCACTGTGCGTGAAGTGCGAGGTTTTCTCGGTTTGACTGGTTACTACCGGCGCTTCATTCAGCACTATGCTCAAAAGGCGTACCCGTTGACGGAGCTCACCAAGGAGAGCATCAAGTGGCACTGGCGGGATGATGTAGAAGGTCGGGCCTTCGACGAGCTCAAGAAGGCATTGGTGTCCGCACCTGTACTGGTGACGCCTGATCCGAGCTTGCCTTATGAGGTCTACACCGACGCCTCCAAGTTTGCGCTTGGAGCGGTACTACTTCAAAATCAGGGCAAGGGCTTGCAACCCGTGGCTTATCTGTCACGGAAGCTCTCGCCAACAGAGCGCAACTACCCCACTGGAGATCGGGAGATGCTTGCAATCTACTACGCTCTACAGCAGTGGCGTTGCTATCTGGAAGGAGTTCACTTCAAGGTCAACTCTGATCACCTGAATCATACTTGGTTCAACAAGAAGCATGATCTTTCTCGACGACAGGCCAAGTGGAGTCAGTGGATCGAGTCGTACTACAGTGTTACGGAGATTGCTTACAAGGAGGGAGCTAAGAATTTGTCAGATCCTCTGTCACGGCGCCCGGATCTCGCCTCAATTGAGCTTGCTACGGCATCTGTGCCAAGCAACTTGAAAGAGGAGATTCAGGCTGGATATGAGAAGGATCACTACTATGATGACGTGATGCCAGGTCTGTGGATGCATGATGGGTTGTGGTACTTCCAGGATCGCGTGGCTATCCAAGCAATTCCCGAGCTCAGGAAGCGCATTATTGCCGAGTGCCATGACTGTCCAAGTGCAGGACATCTTGGCCACACCAAGACCCTGCAACGTGTGGCCAGGAGATTTTGGTGGCCGCACATGAGCCGTTCTGTCTATTCTTATGTTGTGGCATGTCCTTCATGTCAGCGCAATAAGCCTGTGATGCAGCGACCTCTTGGTCTTCTGCAGCCTTTACCTGTGCCTACGGCAAAATGGGAGCAGATTACCATGGATTTGATCACAGATCTGCCTGTTACCAAGGAGGGGCATGATGCGGTGGTGACCTTTGTGGATCGCCTGACCAAGATGGTCCACTTTGCACCCACCACTAAGACTGCAGGAGCGGAGGCGATCGCCAACGTATTTGTGCGTACATGGTATAAGCACCATGGTTTGCCTCGTGTCATTATCTCTGACAGGGATCGGCGGTTTCTGAGCCACTTTTGGCAGGCATTGTTCAAAGCTCTTGGCACTGAGCTGCGGTTTTCTACAGCTTTTCACCCGCAGACTGATGGCCAGAGTGAGCGTGCGAATCGCACCTTGGAAGAGGTGTTACGCCACTTTGTTTCACCTCGCCAGGATGATTGGGATGATTACCTAGATTTGGCGGAGTTTGCTATCAATGATTCAGTCAGTCCTTCTACGGGCTACACGCCTTTCTATTTGGCGTATGGTCAGAATGTGTCCTCACCTATTGATTTGGCAGATGTGATCGTGCCAGCAGCGCAGATGCGTGCTCAGGAAATGACGGACGCAATTGAGCATGCCAAGGCCAAGCTTCGGGAGTCCCATGAGCGCCAAGCGCGCGCAGCCAACAAGGAGCGACAACACTACCTGTTCCAAGTCGGAGACAAGGTGAAGCTGTCCACAATCAACCTCAATTTACCATCCACGATGAGCAAGAAGCTCGCAGCTCGCTTCATTGGCCCCTTCACGGTGGAGAAGGTCATCAATCCGGTGGCCTACAAGCTGAAGTTTCCTGCTTCTCTCAAGATTCACCCTGTATTCCACATCAGCTTACTCCGGCCATGGAAGGACGATGCGCAGTTCCCTGACCACAAAGGACACTCTGCACCCGTGCTCGTGTACCCTGATGACGACCAGTGGCTGGTAGACAAGCTCCTTGACAAGCGGCGTGAGCGAGTCGGCCGGCGCTGGATTATCAAGTACTTGGTCCGTTGGCTCAATTGTGGCCCAGAGGATGATTCATGGGAGCCAGCAAGCAACATTGAGCAGAGCTTGATAGATGAGTATGAAGCCTCTCATCATGCGACCCCAGAGCAGGAGGTGGCTACCCGCAGCACACGCAGGCAGGTGCGTCGACGTGGCTGATGGGTAAGCAACGAGGACGTTGCTCCTTGGGGAGGGGGCATGATGTAAGGTTGAAGGAACCGGAAGTTTCTGGATGTTCCAGAAGGTTCCAGATGTTCCCGAAGTTCTAGAAGTCTCCGGAAGGATGTAGATGTTTCCGGAAGTAGTATGTTCTAGGATTGTCTAGAAGCTTCCTTGGTCCAGAATGTTCCAATTGTAGGCAGTTGAGGAGGCGTTGTAGGTTTTCGCCAAGGCTATAAATAGAGGGGGCCTCTCCTCACTCAACAAGAAGTATTCACTCAAGAAGTCTTTCCATCAGACCTCTCAAGTCCTCGTAGCCTCGTCTATTGTGTGAAGCCTTCCCTTGGTAACTAACTGAGCCTTCTATACAACTACGGCCTACGTCGAATCGCTATAGAAGACCTTAGTTGCCAAAGGACCCGCCGACAAGGCGTGACAAGGGCACTCGGTGTCAAGACATGTCAAGCATGTGCAGGGATTGTGCACAGTATGCTGCATGAAGGCACTGCCGCCTGCGATTGAGCCCAAGTGGACTGTGTGCACACATCTTGCACCAGCCTGAGGCAACCATGACAGCCACCGTACACTACTGGAAGGTTAGGCCGGGCTTGCCGGTTCAATCCAGCGTTTTTTGAAGCACTGCGGGCGCTGCGAAGCCGCGGCAAGCGCTGAAAGTAACTGTTATACATGTGGCTATGATCCTAGAGTGCACCAGCCTTCCCAGCGAGCGTCCCTGTTCAACCGTGCTGGAACAGACCGCCAAATGACTGAATTCTGACCAGCACGCTTGCAGGCACTCAAGCACGCTCCTGGTGAAACATCTATTCGTGATCAAACGGTTAGTCGGAATCAGCGGCTCAGCAGGCACCGACAGCACGTTTGAGGCTCTCTCAAGCACTTGCAGCCTACTCCACAGCGCTCCTGACGAGACGTAGATGCTACGCACTAGCCAAAAGCATTCATATCCATCAATTGTAGACAGTAAGCAAGAGCAGGCCTCAAGATTTTCACGACTTTGTCACCAGAGCTCTGCCCGTCCTAGTGCAAAAGCGCCTCGACTGAGGTGTTCGCGATCGCCATGCTGGCAGGCTAAGAAGTTTTTGAATAGTAAAACAAACTTATAACGGGCGGCATTACTGGCTCTGATGCAGTGGTTCCAATTGTTAACAATCAGGTGGGCTGCAGGGGGGCTCTCGCCAAACCTGAAACCCCTGCACGGTGGAGCTCATGAGTGGTTATGTGCATGCGTACCAGCAGCGTATTGATGCGGCCGGTCGTAGCAAGCTGTGTATTCCAGCACGCAGTGAGCATTGGCAGGGTTGCAGCCGTTGTCACTCAACCGCGCACAGATGCACCCGGCATCTTGCGCATTGTATGGTTGGTCTGTTGTAACAGAAATAACATTGGTCCTTTGTGTAACAGTCGCAATGTGTGTGTGTGTGTGTGTGTCGCAGGTACCACCTGCCACGCAGCTACTGGAAGCTGCTGCAGTCAGAGGTCGCAGAGTCATTCATATTTAACCAGGGTGCAGCACTGGTGCAGTACTGGCAGCAGCATCAGCAGCGCTTGCAGGCGCGCGGCGGTTCGTTGGAGCTACTGCGGTATGCGCTCTGGCTGGCCACGTCGCGTACATTCAGTTACAATGCAACACACTTCTCACTTGTGCCGCTGGTGAGCCAAAGCAGCAACTGTTCTGCTCCGAGAAAACAACGAATTGAAGTGCCTTGATTTGGTTTGCGCCGCAACTAGCAGTTGCTGCGCTGCTGCTGCAAGGTGCACTGTCGTAAAGTTTTTGCGCCGGCGACAGCAGTCTGCTATCGTGCATACCTGCATATTGTGTGCACGGTGTGCATGATAGCAGAACGGATCCTACATCTGCTGCGTTGAACCCTCAGATCACCTGCAGGTATACCAAACCCTAAATCCCCTGTGCTGTAGGTGCCAGAACTGCGTTGAGGTTGGGATTTGGAGCCGATACTGCTACCAATCAAACCGTAGCATCTATTGTTATGCTCTTTGCATCATGAAGCTGTAGGCTACCATCACAATTCGGGTGCTGCCATCTGCCTATGTAGGTTGACATGACCAACCACGTCAACGGCTGCCCTACCGTACACTCAGACGAGCCCTGCCCCAGCAATCCCAAAGAGACGTGCTTCATGATCCGCGCGGGTGCAGCCATAGCAGCAGGCGAGGAAGTCTGCAATGGCTACGGATACCTTCGAAATGACGAAGCATTTTTCCACTATGGCTTCAATCTGGACGACTCACAAGCAGCAGAGCTGTTGTTTGTTGTGGACATGCCGGATGCAAGCATGGCTGCACTAGCAGGTGTCGGCTATCGAGCTGACACCAAGCCACCAAGTTTTGCAGGGGACCGCAGTGCACTGCGTATAGAGCAGCTCCGGCTGCAGCAGCGACTTGAGCAGCTGCAGCGAGGTGATGCAAAAGCCAATGACTGGCCAAAGGCACAGCAGGACACTGAGGGCGTTATTCTGCAGCAAGTGCTGCTATGGCGGGGCCTGCGACAGCAGGCAATCAAGGCTGAGTTGTTGCGGCTGCAGCAAGCCCAGCTGGAGATGCAGCCAGGAGACACAGTGACGACTGGCAGGGTTGCTGGCTCCCAGCGGCTGCAGCAAGTGACACCAGCTGACGAGCTGTGAATGTTGTAAATGGTGAGAAAAGGTTGAATCTATATGAGTGCCTCTATATGAGTGCCTCGCCCCTTGCTTGTGATGATTGTTTGGTGTTCCTCTTGGCTCTGGGCCTGTCAATCGCTCCCCACATGAAACACGGGATAGTGCCTGCCAGACAGTGTCTAGTACTTCGTGCCGCATATATGCTACAAGCTGCCATGCTTTACCCACCAAGGGCCACATAAAGACCGCCTGTGCAATCCATTCACTTTACAAGCGGGACATGTGACTGGCCTTTACACAGTGGCGGCACCACACCCACCTTGCAGGCCACCTTCGATTTGCATCCACTCTGCTACACTAACCATTATGGTTATCACCAGTGCCGCTCTTGACTTTTTTTTGTGTTTGCTTTGAAGTTTTCCAAGCATGCAATGTTCAACGGCCCGACACGGTGTCTGCGAGCACCAGCCACCAGGTGCACGCAGTAGCTGCAGCATGCGCACGCATTGTGGTGTAAGCAGTTGGAGGGATCTCCCTGAAATTGCACCGAGCAACTGTAAGCACACTGATCACGAAACTAGCCAGCTGCTAATTTTTGAGCTGCGTCAACTAGTGATCAATGTTCACAGGTAAGTCGCCGTTTGGAAGCCAGTAGCCAGTGAACCGGGTCGCTGGGCACAGAAAGCCAACCGCGCCAAAACTGTCACAGATTTGCATGCTGCTTGGCGCACATCGTCTGAATCCGTCCTTTTACATCATAACCTAGTGCCCTAAGCCTATAACAGGGTTGCAGCAGAGTGCACTCTGTGAACTCTACAAAGACGCAACACGTGCGACAATATTCGCACTGTGCATACTACAGCTTGTACTCCAAAGGGAGCTCAGCCACGAATCACCAAAGAAGTTTAAGCGATCGTTTGTCCGCCCGCCCCCCACTGCTCCAGATACAGCAGGTGTGCATAAGGGCTGATGACGGAATCAAGACAAACCTCAGCGCCAGCAAAACCTCAAAGCGTCGGCGGCAGCAGCATGACACAGCTGTCAAATGCTGCCGTACACCTTGAGCCACTCCTCGTGGCGCTTGACATCCTTCTGCGCTACACTGGGGTTGATCTTGTTGATGGCCTGCAAGCAGCGACCAGGTGAACAACTGCTGTCACACTCTGCCACATGGCCAAATATAACCGACATGCAGGGTGGCATCGTACAGTGGTGTATGCAGCCGACAGCTGTAAAGAAGCTTTGCGCTGCTATCACAACAGCCACGCGACATCTGGGGGCGGGGCAGCTATACCTGTGCTGTTTGACATGTGAACATATCAACTCACCTGGATGAAGTCCTCCATGGTGATCGGCTCCTTCATCTCGTCCTTGCTCATCTCCCGGATCTCAGCAGGCGTCTTGCCAGCAATCTTGCGCCGCATGCCGTTCATGGCAGCATCCCTGGCAGCAGCGCCGCCGCCGCAGCAGCGGCAGCAGTGCAGCAACAACAGCAGCAGCGGTGTTGCTGCGGCTGCTCCGGGTGAACGCAACGCCCAGGTGCTGTGTGCATTGTGCTCGGCAAACATGGCAGAGCCCCACCGCATCATGGGGATTGATCAGAACCTCATGACACAACTGCTGCTACTGTCCCGAATACACTGCTATCCAGTGCGTACAACCGGCATCATGCATCCAGTCCTTACGGGGATGTGCGACACACAGTGCACACGACCTGTACAAACATCACGGTCTTGGCAACGCTGTGTAGGTGGTGCATGGCAGGAGCTGCGCACCCACCTGCAAATGTTGGTGATGTCATCGCCGCTGTAACCGCCCAGCTTGCTGGCCACCATATCAAAGTTGACGTTGGGCTCAACATCGATGCCCTGCAGCAGCCACGCAGAGCATACGGACTCATTATCATGCCGTGCATGAACGCCCTAATGGCTCGCCACCGTGCTGTGGCACGCACATGGGCTTGCGTTTTGCAGTCATCAAGCAGGCCGCAGCAGCAAGAGCTGCAGTGCGTGCATTGGTCACCGGCACCTACCCGCAGATTGACGCGCCAGCTCAAGCGGAAGGATCAGCATAGTTGCTCACTTGACAACCCACCTATCTACCTAGATACACTGCAACCAGTTCTGTGGTATGTGAACAGTGTGGATAATATGCTCACCTTGAGGTTGATGTGCAGCAGCTCCAGCCTCTCATCAAGCTCGGGCAGTGGGATGTAGATGCGCTTCTCCAGGCGCCGCCGCAGCGCCTCGTCAATGTCCCAGGGGAAGTTGGTGGCCGCCAGCACCACCACGTGCTGACGCTCACCACCTTCTGACGAGTGGCAGCCGTCAATCTGCACGAGGCGCAGCGAGAATTGGGTTGCCGCATGAGGTGCACAGTAAAGTGAAACATGGGAAGTTGGTGGCGGCCAGCACCACCACGTGCTGACGCTCACCACCCTCCGACGAGTGGCAGCCGTCAATCTGCACTAGATGAAGTCGTGGTTGCACACTCGTGGCATGAGGCGCATAGTGTAACATGGACAGTTGGTGGCGGCAAGCACCACCACGTGCTGCCGCTCACCACCCTCCGACGAGTGGCAGCCGTCAATCTGCACAGAGTGCAGCGAGAAATAGGTTGCCGCATGAGGTGCACAGTAAAGTGGAAGTTGGTGGCGGAAAGCACCACCACGTGCGGACGCTGGCCACACTCCGACGAGTGGCAGCCGTCAATCTGCACGAGGCGCAGCGACAATTAGGTTGCCGCATGAGGTGCACAGTCAAGTGTAACATGGACAGTTGATGGCGGCAAGCACCACCACGTGCTGGCGCTCACCACCCTCCGACGAGTGGCAGCCGTCAATCTGCACAAGATGATGTTTTGGTTGCAGAAATGCGGCATGAGGTGCATGAATTTGTCCAGGTGTCTAAAAGCAGTGGATAGAGTGGTGCAGCAAGCACCACCACGTGCTGACGCTCACCGCCCTCCCACGAGTGGCAGCCACCAATCTGCACGAGGCGTAGCGAGAATTGGGTTGCCGCATGAGATGCACAGTAAAATGTAACAGGCGAAGTTGGTGGCGGCAGAGCACCACGAGGTGCTGACGCTCACCACCATCCGATGAGTGGCAGCCGTCAATCTGCACGAGGCGCAGCGACTATTAAGTTGCCACATGAGGTGCACAGTCAAGTGTGACAGGGGAAGTTGGTGGCGGCCAGCACCACCACGTGCTGGCGCTCACCACCTTCCGACGAGTGGCAGTCGTCGATCTGCACAAGATGATGTTTTAGTTGCAGAAAGCCGGCATGAGGTGCATGCAGTTTGATCAGCTGTCTCAAAGCAGTTGATAGAGTGGTGCGGCGAGCACCACCACGTGCTGACGCTCACCACCCTCCGACGAGTGGCAGCCGTCAATCTGCACAAGGCACAGCGAGAACTACGTTGCCGCATGAGGTGCACAGTAAAATGTCCCAGGTGAAGTTGGTGGCCGCGAGCACCACCACGTGCTGACGCTCAGCACCCTCCGAAGAGTGGCAGCCGTCAATCTGCATGAGGCGCAGCGAGAATCAGGATGCCGCATGATGTGCACAGTTGGGTGTAACAGAAGAAGTTGGTGGCCGCGAGCACCACCACGTGCTGCCGCTCACCTCCCTCCGAAGAATGGCAGCCGTCAATCTGCACGAGGTGCAGTACGAATTGGGATGCCGCATGAGGTGCACAGTAAAGTGTAACAGGAGAAGTTGGTGGCGTCGAGCACCACCACGTGCTGCCGCTCACCACCCTCCGACGAGTGGCAGCTGTCAATCTGCACAAGGTGCAGCGAGAAGTTGATTGCTGCAGGTGCATGAAGTGTGTCCAGGTGTTCCAGCAGTTGATGGAGTGTACGCGGTGGCAGATGATGCTGCAAGGCCCTGCAGCCGAATGCTGTGCCTGCCTGAAACTGCTGCATCCAGTACTCCCTGCTGCCAAGTCCAGCACCTTCTGAAATCATGGTCATCCATGGTGGCGAGGTCCCCAGTTAGCCATGTGAGTGCACGCGGCCTGCAACCCTTTTCACTACTGCTGGCACTTCGGCAACATCACCCCGCACCTGCACCAGCAGCTCGCTCTTGACCCTCCTGCTGGCCTCGTGCTCGCCTTCAGCCCCGCGCTGCGTGCACAGGCTGTCAATCTCGTCGATGAAGATGATGCTGGGGGAGTAGCAGCGCGCCATCTCAAAGAGGCAGCGAACCATGCGCTCACTCTCACCCCTACAGCAGCAGCAGCAGCAGTAGTGCAGGAGTGTTGGGCGCAGCAGGCAGTGCTGCAGCTGTGCAGGCATATTTGCTGAGAGCTGATCCGTGTGCAGTGATGAGATGCAAAGTGCAGTGCACACATGCATGGCCAGGCGGCAGTAGGTGCAACTGCAACGGCACGTCAGCAGAGCAGTCCCGGCACGCATGGCAAAACTAGCATGGCCGCATATGAGCAGTGTTGAACAAAAACGGCGCAGCATGGTAGCACTCACCTGTACTTGCTGGCCAGCGTTGCAGATGACACGTTGAAGAAGGTGCAGCCGCACTCTGTGGCCACAGCCTTAGCCAGCATGGTCTTGCCAGTTCCAGGCGGGCCAAACAGCATGACACCCTGCAGTGAACATGTATTTGCACACGTTGGCATGTCTATGCATGTGCTGGGGGTGGGGGGGGGCGGCACTGCACCAGCGATGCAGCCAATCACATCAGGCAGCTGACGGCTGTGGAATGCACTAGAGTGTATGTAGCCAGGCAGCAGTGTAACTTGAGGGCAGCACCCACGCGCAATGCAACCAATTGAAATGAAATGCTGCTGCTCGCTGTCATAGCTGTCGTCACAATCCCTCTGTAAACCAGGCATGCACGCACACCTTGACTGGCCGCCTGATGCCTGTGAAGAACTCTGGCATGATCATGGGCAGCACTGTCGCCTCCTCCAGCACACGCTTCGCCTCCTTGAGCCCAGCTATGTCAGTCCACCTGCATGACAACAGCCAGCACTCATCGTCTCACACACACTTCCTCAACTTGCGTGAACACACCACGCTTAGCTCATTTAATCAATTATCCAACAGTCAGCAGTATAACATGCGACTACGCCAGGCAACCATGAACCTGGTGAGACAGCAGGCTACGGCAGAGCAAAAGCCTCCAGGAAATCCACGCGCGCTTGAAATGCCATGCCTGGGCTGACACGCTCTCGCATGCTGGTTCCATCATGTATTGCTGCTGCTGTAGCTGCTTGCAGACCTACACGATACACCCCATCCTGCACAACCTCCGCTCTGAGCAACTTGGCTGCTTCCAGACGACAGGCTTGCTGTGTTCGGCACGCACCTGATACCAGGGCTCCTGTCCAGCACATCCCGCTCCAGGTTGGCCACCAGGTCTCCATCAGGCCCCATGTACTCACTCTTCTTCACACCAGCACCGCCCTTGCCACCACCACCCTGCGCACCCGCAGCTGCAGCGCTTGCAGGGCCACCAGCAGCAGGCCCGCTGCCAGGGCGCTTATTCCAGCTGTCCACACGCGATGGGACCGGCCGGCCGCCTGCGCTGGTGCTGCTGATGGTGGTGCCTCGTCGCCTGTTGGCTGCTGCTGCGTTGGACGGCGTGCTGTTGCCTTCTGAGCGTGCTGGCTGCTTGCGGGCCCAGGACGGCATGCGGTCCTCTGGATTCGTGCCCTGCACGCGTCAGAAACGCACGATTTCAGAACAGCTTGCAGCCCCAGGAACGTTCCTGCTGTTGCACTTGTCTTTGCACGGGTTGCTGAAATTCACTGGTTGCTTATGCCTTCAGCCGACGAGGCAACTGCGGCTGCTTTCACAAACACGCCACTGGCTGTTGGTACAGACTCTTGATTCAAATCCGTGGTTGCGGCTGTTGACTGGCATGCCACTGCTGCTGCTGCTGCCGTCGATGCTGCTCACCGGCACTCGCGCTTTGGCCATGCCTGCTCTAGGGCCTGCCCTGGCTGGTGGCTGCCACACATCTGGATCACTGTCCTGCCTCTGCAAGGTGCATGAAAAGGGGCATGTTCGTCAACATCTGAGCACCTGTAAGTTGTTACAAACGCATGTACTTGTTGCAATAAGCTGCAGCGGTGGCCAGAAAGACCCAAGAGCCAGCAGTTGCGCAGTGCTGCTGCTGCTGTTGCTGCACCTTCTGCCTTGGCTAGCTGCTGCTGCGGCTGCTGTCTTACATCGGCTGCAGATGCTCCTCCTCCTCCCCTGTAGCCGTCATCCATGCTTGCAGGAGTTCTGCTGAATGGGTCATCCAACTGCAGCAGAACAGCGGCGACAAGCAACTGCTGTTGAGGCGAGAGTAGCAGGTAGTGAAGACACTGACGCTGCTCTGCATGTTTACCCATGGCTGTCCTGCAGCCACACAGCATTAATCTCCTGCTTGATTGCTTCACTCACTTGGGATGGTCTGCTGGAAGCTGCTGCTGGCCCTTTCTTGAAGTCGTCTAATGCTGCTTCAATGTCCTGCAAGTGGCTTCTCTCTTCTTGCAGTGTCTTGAGCACATTGCTGTACTGCCCTTGCTTGTACGGGTCGTTCAGAGTGGTTATATACCTGTGGATGTGCATATGGGCATGTCAGACTACTGAGCTGAGCACGCGACGGTGCAAACCAATACAGTAGAGGCGTTGTGTAGCAGCGTACAGCATCAGTTGCTGAGCCACACACTTGGATAGTTGAGGGATGAGGGCCTCAAAGTAGACTAAGGCGCTCGTTGGCTGTCCACATGCCGCTAGATCCCGTGCATCAGCTATCTGTTGAGCTATGGATGCATCCATGTCTGGTGCCCTACTGCTGTAACTGACCACTGCTGATGGTGCAGCACTAGCTGCCCATGTACTGCTCAGGCAGTGCTGGCATCAAGCTGGATGTACTATTGGTGCGTATATATGTCAACAAGCAGTGCGGAAGATCCTCAAGCACATGCAGAGCAGCGCTTTGAGAGGGTGCAAGTCAATCAGCACAAGCAGCAAGGTAAACGGCACTGTTCGTGACTGTTAATGAGACACGCATGTTCGGCTCCATGAGTTCAGGCTCGCAGTGGTATCTCTAGCGGGCTTATAAGAGTAATCACTTCAAAGTCGCAAGTAACAGGGCGTGACAACGTCTCCCGGAAAACCTGATTAAACAGTATCTTGTCATCACGACCTCCTTTTCCTTAAGCTTTTCAAACCATGCCAGCACGCTGCAGGCTGTCTCGTATCGAACAAGCCACTGATGCTCAGTCATGTTCTGCTGCTGACTGATGAAGCTCAGTGCTGATAGCAAATGTCCAGCAGCAGGCAGCCAAACAGCCGGCCACAGTAAGCTTGATAGAATACCAGAGCAAACCCCTGCTACAGCAGCCTGGCCTCAAAATTCGCACTTGTGCATGCACACGTCCTTGCAGGGGCCCAATTGTATGGCGCTCGTCATTGAAGAACACAATCTATGATGTGCTGAAGGCCAGAAAGGACTGGGTAGAGTCAGAACATGAGACTGAGTGGGACATCTTTTGGGCAGACAAGGGGTGAGCTGCACATGCACATGATGGCGGGAGATGGCGAAATATGTACTGCTGTTGTGTTGTACTGCCACATCATATGATGGCGTGCATGCCAGCTTGAACACAGCCCGCTTGGACTCTCTTACATGACATTCTGGGAGTTTTCACCGCATTGCCAGTCAGCGGTGTATCAGCGCAGCAAGAACACAACAGCTGACAAGCGCCACATCAGCTGGCAGTGCAACAGTTCAGCAGGTCCTGACCCAACCCTGCTTGTACAGTACAACCTGGTTATGTAACACTGTACCTGACTCATTTGCGATGTGTATTGAACCAGAGTACTCCAGCGCACACGTGTGCATATCGAACAAACTTCCCAGAAAGCAACAATTCATGCTTCCAACACTGCTAACTGTGTGTACTGCTGCTGTCTATCTTGCCATGTCTGCATGTATTGCAGCTGGATCCACCATGAACTGGATAAAATCCACCTGCATGACTGGCAGCATATCAACCACTTCCCAAACCACTATGAGCTCACACGCAAGGATCTGCTCATCAAAAATCTGAAGCGCACCAAACGGCAGCTGGAGCGAGAGGTGACCTACTTGCGACGTACAGCAGGAGTGCGGGGGGATCGTTGCAGATAAAAACAGCAGCAGCAGCAGCAGCGGCAGCAGCAGCAGCCAGCGGGAGCAGCTGCGGCAGACACCAACCAGCGTTCCTTGTTAGACCACCGGCAGCAGCTGCAGCAGCATCAGGAGTTGCTGTGCAAGGCTTATGCACGGGCTGCTGCCAGCGGCTGTGTGCAGGCTGCAGAGGCCGCGCCTAGCTGCGCACACTCTCAGCGGTGCCCAATGCAATACGTGAGCTCTTGACACATCTCTCAACGCCGGCGACGCCCCTCCTGCTGCCCCTCGGCCTGCAGGACCGTGCTGCAGAGGCTGCTGGCTATGGCTTCTTTCCGCTCACGTTTGTGGTGCCCAGCGAGTACCGCATGTTTGTTGAGGAGTTCAAGCGCAGCGGTGGCACCTGGATCATGAAGCCCATTGGGCGCGCGCAAGGCCAGGGCATCTTCCTGTTCAACAAGCTGAGCCAGGTGAGGCTGGCCAGAGCGTGCTGCAGCAGCTGCGCCAATGCTGTGGGTTCGGAGCGCTGTGATGTGCTGCGCTTGCGTAAGGGAGGTTGGTGCTGGCTGATCACACCTATCTTCATGTCCGCCACCTCACTGCATATGTTGAAAACTGTGTATGCCGTGACAACAGCAAGGCACGCCAGGTTAGTTACTGCTATGTCTCTCTTCTTCAAGAAACGGCGTTTTGAGTGCTGTTTGTGCCAATCCTGCTGTCATATGTCACATGCACTGCTGGCAGGACATCGCCTGTCATATCACACCTGCAAGCCTCAGGCATCAGTGATGACAAGGCTGTTGTTGTTGCTGCTGCTGCTGCTGCTTCCAGTGTCGACCTATCAACTCTCCCGCTGCCTGCATTGCGCATTGTATTCCTGCCCTGCTGCCGCAGATCAGCGAGTGGCGCCGCGGCCACACCTGGAAGCCTGATGATGAGGCTGCTGCTGAGACCTACCTGGCGCAGCGCTACGTGGACAGCCCCTACCTGGTGGGAGGCAAGAAGTTTGACCTGCGCATCTACGCGCTCGTCACTAGCTACAACCCGCTGTGTGTGTACCTTTACAGGTCTGACCCTGGCCCGCACAGCCATCACTAGCCAGCCAGATGTAACACAGCAGCATTACGCCTTATGGGCCACAGCGGTTGACATGATATAGTGTCGCCTCAGCGCTTGGCTTTGAGTTTCCAGTGGCTGTTGCTGTCGTCCTTCATCTTTTGGCCAGCGACTGGGGCAGGCATGGACAATGTGCAGCACACAAGGTGCAGCAGCAGCACAGACTCTGTTTTACACCAAAGGTTGAGCTCCTGTTGCATTGCCAAACTGCTATACCACATGCTGTGCTGCCATGTGTGCGCCTCGTGCAGTTGCATCTCATCAAAGACCAGTGCAATTACCACGCTCAGCAGTGTTGTGTTGCATATCAACTGCTGCAACAGGAGTGGTTTTGCTCGCTTCACCAACAGCCGCTTCAGCATGAAGAAGGAGGACATCAGCAACACCTACATCCACCTCACCAACGTGGCCATCCAGAAGCACGCACCCAACTTTGACCGCGGCAAGGGCATGAAGTGGCCCATCCGCGGCCTCAGGACGTACCTCAACACACGCCACGGTGAGGCAGCATGCACTGTTGTGGCCGCCGCTGCCAGTGCCTGAAGTCGACCTGATAAGCATTGATGCCATCAATCAAGTTGATCACAGTCGCCACTGGGCATGCAGCTTCTTTACAGTGCATGTGCATTCCATGTGAACGCAAAGCGCTGCTGGCAGTGCATTGACATGCCAGATATGGCATATCTGGGAATGCACGTGTAACTGCTGCCCCTGCTGCTGCCTGCTGTTCAGGTGCTGAGGCGACAAACGAGCTGTTCAATGGCATCCAAAATGTCATCCTGCGAGCGCTGCTGGCTGTGCAGCCGTCAATGATCAATGACAAGCACTGCTTTGAGGTGCGCCGCTTCCAGCAGTGCTGCTGCCGCTTGCCACCCAACGCCTACTCCTGACGAGACGTTGTGTGCAGCACCTGCGTCGCCCTTGTGTTTGACAAGTGCTTGCAGCAACATATGCTTCCAGCATGCTATGGCGCACGTTGGCGAGGACGTCCGGCCTCATAAACAGCAGCAGCTGAGCGATCACATGGTCTTGTTCTGCCGTCTCTGCATTTGCAGCTGTACGGCTACGATGTGCTGATTGATTCCAACCTCAAGCCGTGGCTGCTGGAGGTCAACGCATCGCCCAGCCTCACAGCATCAGACAAGACAGACTGGACACTCAAGTTTGGCATGCTCAATGTGAGCGGCGCTGCTAGTAGCTTGATTGAGTGTGCTCCACTTGCATGAGGGGCAGCTGCAGCAGAAGCAGAGCAGCTACGGGTGCCAGCTTGTTGATGCTTACCATCTGATGGCGTTGATGCTATGGCGTGATCTGGTAATTTGATGGTGATGATGCTTACCATCTGATGACTCCGAGTCCTGTCAGTTGCAGTTTGCGGTGCTGCTGTGGTAGTCATGCTGGTTGCCTTGCCAGCTTGCCGCACCAGCCGTGCGGCCGCAATGCAATGCAGAGCGCGCTGTACCCAGCTAGCTACTCATACTGTGATGTCTCTCCACTTACAAAATGGTCTGTTTTCGTGTTGCAGGCCATGCTGGACATTGTGGATGTGGTGGTTGCCACCATGCTGCACAAGCTGTGCGGCTGCAATACGATGCAGAGCTACTCACACTGTGACGTCATTGTTCTGTTCTTGTGCCCCAGGACATGCTGGACATTGTGGATGTGGAGGGCAAGCGCGAGCCAGGCAAGTACCCCACCATGCAGGGCGGCTTCGACCTCATCTGGGACAACGGCCCAGTCAGCCAGTTTGACAAGCCCACCTCACTACCAACCATGCTGGGTTGCTTCAACTACCGCGACCAGAACCAGCTGCGCAGGAGCCTCGCTGAGCTGGCAGCAGAGGATGCCGCGCAGCAGCAGCAGGGGGCAGGCGGGGGCGGCAGTGCGACGGCGCGGCTGCCCAAGAGCACGAGTAGTGTGGCGGCCGGGGAGGGGAGCAGGCAGGGGTTGGCGGCGTCGGCAGCATGTCAGCTGGGGCTGTAGGGAGTAGATAGTAGAGGGCGGCTGTCAGGTCTCCAGCCGCTCTAGAGCTGTCAAATTTTGGCTAAAAGTCAGCATAGTGTATATATGCTCAGCAAGGCTTACAATTAGGCTGCTTCAACTAGACCTTCATGGCATGGCGTTCCACTCTACCTCCTCCCTATAGCTGCTAGCTCGGCAGTGCCGAAGTAGCGCGACGCCCCCCCTGCACGGAACCATAGTATGCTATAGGGAGGAGGTAGAGTGGGACGCCATGCTTTCAATTGCTGTCCAAAAGCCCGCCTATGCGGCATAGCACGCCAGATCATCCATTTATTATTGTTATGTGCGGGAACAGCGGGTGCGCAGCATGCTTGGTGTTCTGTTTCAGAATAACACGTGATGGGCTTGAATTTCCGCAAGTTCTGGTGATACCTTAATGTGCAGTCACCGTGACTGCGCGGCGCCTGCCACCGTCTGGTCACCAGGCTGGGTGTCTACTTGCAACGTCTAATCATCTGGGCAGCCTGTGCAGCTCTACAGACCACCTGTAGCTGTAGTGCGCACACTGTGGCACGTTGAATCCATGCATGAGCCATATTGCACCTGAAGAGTAATGAATGTTTCTGTTACACTTGGCAAGCATTCGTCCCTCATGAGGGACTTTCTCATACAACAGCTCGGCAGTATTATAGGTGTGGATGAGTACAGGGCTTCAATCAAGCTCCAATAGAAGTTTTTAGGTAATATCTAACTTTTTCATTGGAGATTAGCAGTGACAGACCCATCTGCTTAGCACTCAGACAGATTTTGCACTGCTGGAGCAAGTTTCTAGCCAATGACAACACATACGTGCCCCTTTCGGTCACCAAAACAGACCAAGAGGTCAACCAAAAGGTTATCAATTGATTGACCATCGGTATGATCCACTCCCAAGTCGCCCAAGTGCAAAACTTGATTCTGCCTTCCAGGGCGGGAGCAGCTGTCAGCTGTCACATCCACTTTCAGTCGCTGCCATGCCATAGCCTGGCTGCGCAATGCAGAAAGTGCCACCATCTGCACTATGCACTCAGATAGTGCCCTTCCACAGGCTGTAGCAGAGGGTGAAGAGTATCTTTAGGACTAATTGCAAACTATCAATTATTAAAGTTGCGTCTCAACTGCTCACGTGTGCTCCTCCCAGTGGGAGCGTGACCACACGCTGCTAGTAAGAGTAGCCCGCACGAGAGTACGGGGTTCTGCTCGCTACTCGCAGTTCTCTCAACGTTTTGTAACTTGATTTAAATATAAGCATGATCTGATTATCGGTTTTGCCGTCTTGCAGACTGGGGCAGCGGATGGCGCCAAACGTATACGCCACGTGTCATGGTAACCAATCAATTCCAGTGTTGATTGTTACGCCACGTGTCATGGCAACCAATGAATCCCGGCGTTGATTCTTACGCCACGTGTCATGGCAACCAATTAACCCCGGCGTTGATTGTTACGCCACGTCCAATGAACCCCGGCGTTGATTGTTAAGCCACGTGTCATGGCAACCAATGAACCCCGGCGTTCCTTGACCACCTTACATGCACAGCAGTCCTCTCATCACACCTGCTGCAAGGCTTGCCGCGACGTGCTGGGGGCACCGGCCAGCAGCATCAACTTGCTCATGCAGGCAGCTGTCGCATAGGGTCTACGAGACGAAGGAACCGTGCCCCTCACACTGTCCCTTCATTATGATCACAACACAGCAAAACGTTTAGCTTATATGTGATACTTCCTTTCAGCTTTTGCAGATAGTATGGGCGTTGCCACGTACCGAAGACGTCGAGCCTGCTTACTAGTGATACCTGCACTCAGCCCCTACCCAGCCATATTCAGGTCACAAACTAACTGTATCTTAGTCTGCGAGACGGCAAAACATACGGTAAAACTAATATCTGCTATAGCAGATTACAAACGTTTTCGAACTGAGAATAGCGAAAGGTTCCAAAAACTCTCGTGCGGGCCACTTCGCAGCTTGAGTTTTAGCTGCCACCTGCGAGGAAAACATACGTGAGCCGCCGAGACGCATTTCTTTCATTGCTAAAACCGTTGTCAAGACGCCGTTTGGAGGAGCGTTGCTGGATGTTGCTCTGTCCGGGCCAGGCTGACCACAGAGGCACAGCAGCACACAACAGCATGCAAACAAGCAGGTTTTTAATCAACTGTGCACTGCTGTCCGCTCTCAGTGACAAGCCAACAAACAGCAGTCAAAAAGGATGTGGTGTAGTTTTACAGTCAAACAGGGCCTGCATTGAATGCCCCTAACTGGGCTGGGTGCTGCTGTGCACACTCCAAAGTTGTCCTGCCACAGCTCACTGCACAGCTAGCTGCAGTCACAAGGTACATCATGCATAGAGCCCACACTCATCTCATGCTACTGCTCAAAACTCATGTCTCAGCTATAGCTTAGCTAAGTCTCAACTGCACACAGCCCAGCCTGCACCTCCAACAGCCACTCTGCCTCCACTTAAGTCAATGTCGCCAGCGCCTCGCTGCTGCTGTCAGAGGGCTGCAGAACATGCAGAATGCTGCTGATCTTGTTACTGCACAGCTCCTGAGATCTTCGCTGAAGCTGCAGGGGCTGGGCAAGGTCGCGCGCAGCATTCTGATAGAATCGGCCAAACATGGAGTTGCCTTCAAAGCGGTCCACGCGGAATAGCCAAACCAGGTGGGTGCTGCTGCTGCTGTTGCTGCTGCTGCTGCCAGCAGATCCACCTGCACCCTCAGCAGCAGCTGCTGCCACTTTGAAGCTGGCTGGGTCTCGCATGTTCTTCTTGCTGCCAATTTTAGCCATCACCAGACCAACACTGCCTGCCAACCGCACTACTTGCGCGGCGCAGGTGGCAACATGCTACCCTTGCCGCTGCCCCCGCTAGGCTTACTAATCCCCAGCATCGCCTCAACCTTGCGGGTGCCTGCCAGCGGAGTCAAGCCGCCGCCCAGCACTGGAGTAGGTGCTACGCTGGCACCACCTGCGCCGCTGCGTGCTGTTGCAAGCCCTGAGAGGGGGTCCTCTCCTCGGGAGCCACCAGTACCTAGCCTGCCCTTGCCTGTTGATAGTGACGTAAGAGTTATAACAACGCAGCAGCAGGATCAGACACCACGCAGCAGAGCAGGGCAGCGGTGCAGCATCGAGTGAGTACTTGGCAAATGAGAATATACAGCTGCTGTACCCTGCAGTGCTGTCATTCGTCATGGGTCAGGCACGAGACCTGACCGATCAAGTACTCAAGCCAAGATGAGCGGCGACACTGCCTTGTCATGACTCGTGCAGTGGAGCTGAGCATGCATATGTTGTGCCGCACCTGTGAGCGGGATGTACGCGCTGCCTGTGGTGCGCTGCAGCTCCTTGCATACATCACACACTATGCACGCTCAACCTCCACAAGAAACATAATACGAAAGGCAACTGCAGTCTGCCGCACCTGTGAGCGGGATGTAGGCGCTGCCCGTGGTGCGCTGCAGCTCCTTGAGCCTGTCCAGCTCAGCGCTGGGGTTCTCGCTGGTGGTGGCCTTGGCGATGGCCACCTCCTCAAGGTACTTGCGCTGCCGCTCCTCCTGCTTGTTCTTGCTGGGAGGCTTGCCGTGGAACCTGCGGCGTTGAAAGTAGTGGGGGAGGTTGTTATGATACGCCAGGAGCAGTATTAATCAGCAGCGATGGCGACCTCCTCGAGGTACTTGCGCTGCCGCTCCTCCTGCTTGTTCTTGCTGGGAGGCTTGCCGTGGAACCTGCGACATAGAAAGTAGTGGGGGAGGTTATTTTAATACAGCAGGAGCAGCAGCGATGGCCAACTCCTCGAGGTACTTGCGCTGCCGCTCCTACTGCTTGTTCTTGCTGGGAGGCTTGCCGTGGAACCTGCGACATTTGAAGGTCAGGCAGGGGTTCAACTGGAGTGCTAAAGTGGACAGGACAGCTGCAGAGTGTGTAGGTGTATGTGTCATTGTCAACTCAGTGTCATCACACGACTCGTCCTGCCATCATCACACACCAGACCCCACCACAAGCAATTCTAAACGCACCCAACCAGTTTCCAAACGCTTTAGGCTGTCACTCACTGGTGGCACATCACTCTGAAGCGCTCCTTGGGCGTCATGACGCGCCCAAACTCGTCACGCTGCGTCAGCGCCACCTCAATGCGCTGACTCATCGCGTCCTCGTGGCTGCCCCCAGTGTACACGTCATGCAGCCCGATCAGCGCCACAGGCTTCTTATCGTTGGTGCGGCCCGCCCACTGCGTCTTGTCCTTTAGCGTGCCCTTCTCTTTGAGCAGGCCTAGGCAGGCAGCCAGACCTGCACACGGCAAAAACACAGGCAGGCAGGTGGGCAAACCTTGGACGGAGTACAGAGTAAAGAAGATCAGCCATGTGCACGGCGACCTTGTCTGTTCCTTGAATGCGGCTCGCCATCACTAGGTCATCACGAGCGCGCAGTTGCGTTGCGCACGAGCTCTTGCCGTGCCACCCCATCAGCAAAACAGACCAATGCTAATGCTTGCCTGCCGGCCGCTGCAGCCCACTGCAGCATAGTGAGTGCTGGTTGCTGCAGCCCTGGCACAGCTGAACGCACTAATATCAACTGAGATTCGATACACACCAAAACAACAACGGCAAGGCAAGTTACACTGCCCAACTTGCTCACCTTTGCCGATCGCGCGCTCCCCTACTACGCCTGTGTCCTCAAGCTCAGGTGCTGGCCGCTTGCTGGCAGCAGCAGCCTCCTCTGCCTCACCCTGATCACGTGGCAGCAGCAGCAGCAGGAGGAAAAACAAGGTGGCAGCATCAGCGTGAGTGCTTATACAGGGTGTACCTCACTGAGAAGGTCATCACTGCAACAATCATTCCGCACGAGAGTCCCACGGTGGCTGAGATGTCTTCACTGCAACACCAAACGAAACATTACAGCAGCAATCAGCAGGCACCGCTCAGCCCCTTTGCCTACGACTGGTGCAAACCAGCCATCAGCACAGTCCGACAAGCTTGCTGCTCTAATTCACCACAAGCAAGCTGCTGCTAGCGATGCACAGCCAAACCAACGCCTGAGCAACCACCTGACGGCTGTCAACCACAACTCATACACCTAAGTAACATGTTGTAACAATGTTACTAACAGCTCACCTGCTGCTCCTCATCCTCCTGCCCATCTGCTGCTACCCAGCCGCCTTTGCGGTACTTGCGCTGCTTTGCTGCTGCTGGCGGCTTGGACTCAGCAGGAGGTGGTGGCAGCGGCGTTGCTGCTGCTGCTGCTGCTGGCTCATCTACGTCCATGTAGCTGCTGCCGTCTTCTGCTGCTTTGGGGCCTGACACTTGGATGCTGCGCACAAACTCTGTGGTCTCTGTGAAGGCGTCTACTTTGCCTGCAGCAGCAAGCAACATGCGACCAGCAGCACGACAACGACTTCAGCAGGGGTCCAAAGGCATGCAGGAAGCAAACCATGCGCATCACAGCAGGGCAGCTGCGGCACAATTCGACGTACAGAACAGCAACAGCAAGCAATGCAGACGCCTGATGGCATGCACAGCTTCGCCTGACGTAATAAACAGCTGCAGCTGCACAGTGTGCGTAATTAGCACCCTTTTTGAGGAGGGGGTGCTGCATGTGCAGCATCATAAACTCTGCACCCACTGTCCCGACCTGCCCGCATCTAGGTTGAAAGCAAACTCAAAACATACCTGCAGCAATCTGCTCCCGTAGTTTGACTTCGTCCTCTTCTCGCTTCTTAGCAAGCTGCTTCGCAATCCCCTCAAGCGATGACCCGCCATCGTCACCATCTGCTGCTGCTGCTTCGCTGCCGCCCGCTGCTGCAGCGTCAGTGCCGCTGCCACCAGCTGCTTTCTGTGCCAGCCGCCGCGCACGCGCGAGTGACACAGCCAGCTCATCATCTGCTTCATCAGAGCCCTCATCTGCTGCACCTGCAGCGGCTTTGCTGGGACGTAGCGCCTCAGATGCAATGTTTGCGCGGCCGAGCGCTGCCTCAAACCGCGCAGCCCTGTCTGCCTGAGCTGCTGCCCGCGCTGCTTCACCGTGCGTACGCCGCTGCTCGCGTGCTTCCCTGCTGCCTAGGTCCGCTGCTCCATCTGCTGCTGCTGCTTCTAGCGCGTCTAAGTCCAGCCCCGCTGCTGCATCTGCGTCCTCATCTGCTGACACCTTTGTTGTTCGCAGCTTGCGCTTTTTCTTTTTCTTCTTTTCCTTGCCGCTGCCCTTCATCGCTGCTGCCTCCTCTGCTGTGTAGTAGTCGCTGCTTGCAGGAAGCCCGCCGCTTGCAGGACCGCTTGCAGGATCCAGCAGCGCCTTTCCTGCAGTCCACAATTCCTCTTCCCGCCGCTGCTGCGCCTGCAGCTGCCCCGCTGCGTCAAACGCAGCTGCTGCTTCCTCCTCTTCCTCATCATACTTATCTAACAGCCCGCGGACCTTGCCATCTTCCTCCCAGAGTGGCTTCGCTGTCTTTGTTGCTGCTCTCTGCGCCTTGCGCCGCGCCTTCTCCTGCATGCTAAGCACATCGACCAGCTGATCTGGCCCGTCTGCAAGCTGCCCTTTCTCGTCTAAGATCCCAGCGTCTGCCAGCGTAAGCACGACTATCTCACCCTCCGCTAGATCCCCTAGATCATGCCTCACCGACACACCCGCTAGATCAGCAGTTGTGTGCTCAGCATCGTCCCCTGCTGCTGCTGCTGCTGCTGCATCCCCGCGCCGCGCACGTTTTGCCGGCTTACCGTCCGCTGCTGCTGCGTCTGCGTCTGCTGCCTGCTGACCTGGCTTGATCTTGCTGATCCAGCTAGCCACATCATCTACGTCTGCAGCAGCTTCGCCAAGCGTCTTGGTTTTGCGCAGCTCAGCTTCGCGCCGCCGCTTCTCACGAGCACTACAGCAAGGGCAGCAGGCCACAGAGTGTGCAGGAGGGCAGAAGGTTGTCAGCCGACCAGGTAGTGGCTGGCAGTGACTAGCGACTAGCGCATGCGTGATAGCCAAGCAGCTGGCTTACACAACACAGCCACCGCTTGCAAGAAACAATGATCAAGCAGTTGCCATCAGTTGCCATGCAACCTACTGCTTCTCTGCACGCCGCAGCTGCTTGCTGCTGGCACTGTTGCTCAGTGCTAGTGTGCAAGCTGCGTTTCTGGCGCAGTGCAGCTGTATCCAGCGCATTGCAGAGCCCTGCTGCACTTGCTGCGGTGCTCCATCTCTTCAAGTCCTGCTGCTCAGCCCAGGCTGGGCTGCATACAGTGCCATGCTGTGCACATCTGAATATTAGTCATCTGAGCTGCAGCCCATGCTGTCCCCACTCACTCATGCAGCTTGCTGCGAAGCTCTTCTGGATCTACCTCCGGCTTGGCTTCCTGCAAGCGGTGACGGCAGACAGCAGCATATGCAACTTGAGATGCACTGGCAAACGTAATAACCAGCGTAACAACTTGCTTGAGTAATGCATGCACTGGCACGCATGAATGCATGCATTGGATTTCATGTTGTATCAATGAACTTGCAATTGTACTAGTGCTGCTCAGCTGCAAGCTTGCAGGCAACCCTGCAGTGGCTGTGATGTGCCATGCACAGGATGCCGCAGGGCAAGGTGACAGTTGTTAGCCGTTTTGAGACTGCTTTGCTGCTGCTCACCGGCTTGGCTTTAAGCTTGGCAGCAGCTGTTGGCCCAGTACTAAGCGGCTTGAGGCCTAGCGATGCACGCAACCTGCGCAGCCATGCGGAATAAAGGAACATGATGACAGTGCACAGCGGTGCCACAGGTAAACACCATGCAGAGCATGGCAGAGCATGATGGAACGATGTTCACTCGCCGCAGCGTAGATGCAAGGTGGGTGCACCAGTGGGGTAGCAAGCGCAACCCAGCCATGCACTACTGAGCTGACGATTGTACCAACACACAGCGTACTACCACATGCACACCAGCAGCACAGACCCAACATGTACACCGAAGCAAACTTCAATAATCAAGGTTGCCTGCATCACTTGGACCCAAACACATGAACTGCCTGGTAAGGTGCAGCAGGAGCAGCAGCACAAGGAACAACAGCTCACCTGTTCGTCTCCTCAAAGCTGAGCTCCACCACTTCCTCCGCCATGGCTACACAAGCTCGTTGTTGCTTAGATCCTTGGCTTCTGTTGGATCAGCAGCACTCGTAGCAACAGCACAACTCTGTGAGAGTGGGTTGTCTGCACTTGCACCACTGCAGCAGCTGCTGTTGCTCGCTCGAGCTTGAAGGTCCACAAAATGAGTACTTGGAGATGAAACACGACGTCGGCGAGCTACTTCTGAATTGCAGCATGTTATACCTGCGCAAACCTGAACCGGGCCCCGCACAACACTCAGAAAGATCGGGTGCAGAGTCGAACGGGTATTGGCGGATGTTTTAGATCAATCTCAAGTGACTTCTGCTGGTTGCCTCGAGCGCGATACACTAGCAATCTCCTGCCGTTCCTCCTAAGCGTTCTCCTACTAGCAATCTACAACTGGTTTTGATTGAAGATGATTCCGTGCACGACATACAATGTTAACAAGCGTGCTGCGGCAAGCAGCAGCACGCAGGCCCTCGTGGCACCTGCTGCCCTTACCGGCCGCGGGTCATTACGTGGCAATAGCAGACGAACGAGGCATCTAGATATTATCCGTGCTGCAGGAGCAGCGGCCGTGGAGCTGCATCCGTTGCATGCAGACGTGGCTGCTTACTATGCGGACTATGCAGGCGCTTCCCCGGTGCTTACACAAATGCAGGCGACTCAGCAGCAGCACGGTGAGCGATCAATCTACCCTAAGCATACCAAAAATCAAATTGGGAGCTGCCTGGGCTGGCATGCTGCTTTTGCAATCCAGTTGCCTGTCGTGGCAAAGGTCACATGCTCATCATCCTGCCTTTTCGTTGCTGCAGTTGTCGAAGTGCACCTGGAGGTTCATTATAAAGCTTGTTTTGGGAGCCAGCTGGCAGTTGTGGGCAGCCACACGGGCTGGCTGACATCTGCTGCTGTGCCCATGACGTGTGGTGGTGCTGAGGCTGACACGTGGTCTGTTGTGCTGTCATTGCCCTATGGGTAAGTGGGCATTGCTCAGCCTGTGGTGTGTCACTGCTTACCATGCCTGCCTGGAGCCATGTGTCCCCGTAGCAGCAGCTGTCCGTGGTTCTGCTCCTGCACTGCATTGCATGCTTAGTCATCAGTAGCAGGCATCGCTCGCCAGTTAATCACCATCACCAACAGCACTGTTCACACACGCGATCAGAATTTTGCCAGCAACGCTAGCAATGCACCTTTTGACATCGAGCACCAAGGATGTCTCCAGCCAGCAGGCCATGTGCATGCAGGCTATGCACCATATGTCCGCACGAGTGCAACACGTTGTGCATGTGCGCAGCGCGTGTGTGCTCCCTCACTCTTGCCTCACCCGTGTTGTGCCACCGCAACCCATTTGCAGGTCCGACGTGGAGTACAAATACGTTGTGATCAACCAGCAGGGCGGCGTTGTAAGGTGGCAGGAGGGCGCCAACAACACGCTCTGCTTGCGTGGCTCAGGCTTCCTTATGCATGTCACTGACAGCTGGGCACACGAGAGCCGGCAAGTGCATGAAATTGGAGTGCCAGTGCCGTCACAGCAGCAGCAGCGGCGGCGTGCAGCTGGCGGCAGCAGCAGCGGCAGCAAGACGCCAGCTGCTGCTAGTCCGGTACTGTTGCAAAACAACATCGCGTGCTTCACACCCAGCAGCAGTAGTGCGTCTGCTGCTGCAGCGGTCTCTGAGGTAGTGGACAGCAGTGCGAGCAGCGTGCTGCAGCAGCAGCAAATGCTGCCGCCCAGCATACACAGGAGCAGCAGCTTCAACCCTCAGCCGGAGCTCGATCCGTTGTCGCAAGACGTTGCAAATCTGCTGCCGTTGCTGCAGACAGAGCTTGCTTCAGCGCTAGCTGCACTAGCAAACAGCAGCAACAGCAGCAGCAGCAGCCAGCAGGATAGTGCAGCTATCCTACAAGGTCTACAGCAGCAGCAAACGCGTGAAGGTGTGACGCCACTTCCTGCAGAGCTGCTGGCAACCAGCTTTGACCAGGGCTTCGCTGACGAAGCAGATGTGACAGCTGCACTGCAGGAGCAGGAGCAGCTGACAGCAGCAGCGGCAGCCATGGCTGCAGAAGCAGAAGCTGCAGTGGCTCGGCTACAGCAGCGGCAGCGTTTGGCGCCTGTGGATGTGTTTGCAATTGCGAAGCAGGCGCTGATATCGCCACCATCGGCAGCGGTGCCGGGAAGCAAGGCAGCGGCAGCAGCAACGGCTGCGGCAGCTGCAGCAGCACCTAGCAGCAGCAGCAGCAGCAGCAGCAGCAATGGCAGGCGGTCACCTTCAGGGTCGCCGGGGTCATCCCTTGCGTCTGCCTCTGAGGATGAGATTGCAGCTGCACTGCTGAGTGACGATTGTGAGGAGGCGTGCCTCTGCCTAGTGGATGCAATTTGCAGCTGCATGAACTGCGATGACAGCAACAGCACTGAACCGTGTGAGCTGGATCATTTGTATGATGAAGACGCAGAGCAGCCGCAGCCGCAGCAGGGTTTGCCAGCAGCAGCAGCAGCGCCTGAGGCTGCTGAGTCAGCAGCCTTCACAGCAGCAGCAGCAGCAGCATTTGATGCGTCACCATCAGCTGCAGTTGATGACGAGCCCACACCTGTAGAGCAGATAGCTGCGATGCAGGGCTTTGTCCCAGAACCCGCGGCAGCTTCTGCTAGTGCTGCTGATAATGATGGCCTTGGCAACGGCTGCTTTACTGGCGTGGAAGGGAGTGCAGATGCGCGTGCTGAGGCTTTTGGGGGTGTGAATCGTGCGCTGCAGCAGTCAGCGGATCTGCTGGACAGTTTATCGGATCCGACGCATCCCCTGATGCTGAAAGCAGATCGGGAGCTTGCAGATGCAAAGAGGCACATGGGACACTTGCTGGCTGCCTAGTTTGCTTGAGCAGCTGTTGGCGCAGTGGTCATAGGTTCTGCAGGGGTGTACGGCTTGTGTACGACTGTGTACGGCTTGTGGCGCAGTGCACGTTGGACTCACGGTGTGTTTTGTGTGTGCAGTGGTGGGTTGCAGATGGTGTGTTTTGTGTGTGCAGTGGTGGGTTGCAGATGGCATGGCTGCAAGAGGTCGCCTGCTTGGCGGTCGCCGGCCATTTTTTTGATCAGTTTTGATGAGCGTCAGCATAGCATTGACCAGTTTTGTCAACTCGCCTGGCTAGTCAGGCTAGGATCGGTCTGTGTTCAGTGTTGTATTATGTATATGCAGACTTGCATGGAGGTGCTTGCTGGTATTGTCAGGTTCTCTACACTTGAGCAGTTTTTGGCGTGCTGGCAAATAATATAAGGTGCAGCGACTGTGCTGCAGGTGCTGTCGGGATGTGCCTGTTGTGTGGGCCACGCAGCACACACACACACACATCTACCTTTGATGCGTTGCATTACGTTGAGTTGAGTTGAGGTTGCTATCAGCACTACTTGCGCAAAGCTGTTCTGCTTAGTTCTGACAGCCTTGACTGTGTGCATTGCTGCTGCAACGGTGAAATCGGCAGTATGCCTGCCAGCTGTGTCAAAGTCTTTGTTGTTATGTGCTTACAGCAGCAGCCGTGCTGTGTGTATCCAGGACAGCATGGTGTGTCCTCTGCAGAATCTGCTTGTGATTGTGGTTGGCAGCTTCTGCGCATTGGCTTGGACAGTAACCACAGCTGCACACGGCAATGCTTGTCTCATTCTGTTATGCTGGGTTTGGTTTTGCAGCAATGGCGGGGGTTGAAAGGAATCTTGCTGTCGTTCATTGCTTGTACCTGCTTGTACCTGCTAATTGCTTGTGCAGACTGAATGCTTGCCAGTGCTGCAACGGGGCTTGTCTAGTTGCAGGTTGCAGGTAATGCTAGTTTGTCGTTTCTGTACGCTGGTTTAGGTCATTTGCTTGCGGTTCCGCCGCGCTGTCCCTCAGATATGCTGTATTGCGCATAGATCAGGGAGACGCTTGTACTTGTATGAAGTTGATCAGTCAGTATATTGGTTGTGCACTGTGCTGGTGCATGACAATTGCTCATGCCTGCATGCTGCTTGCCACAGTTTTGACGCCCGTATTGCAATAGCCGTCCCTGCATTGGCTGAACACTGCTGCACCATGCCTCGGCGTTGGCTGCTGCAGCGACTGGTGATCGTGCTGCCCTGTGGTTGATGTGCTCTGCTGCAACTGCAGTTACGATTCTCTATGTGGGTGCCTGAAGGGAATTGTGTCTTGCCGCATGGTGTGGCAGCGCGTTCCCTACAATAGGTGTACATGGTGTGTGTTGCTACCACATCGCTGCGTGGCAGATTGCCAGCTGCTTGCTGTCAGTTGGTGGCACTATTCTGCTGTCCCGAGGCGGTTTATCTGCAGCGCAAGCTGCTATAGTTGCCTTCCAGCATGCCTGATGTGCTTTCAATGCAGGGAGTCAAGGACTGTTGCTGTTGTGTTATGCGCAAAAAACGCATGTATGCTGAAGAAGCAGTGCCATGTCAATGGCGCAGTTCGGCTTCAAAGCTGGGGCAGAGGTGTGAGTTTCACAACTGGCGATGTGCGGGAGGGTGGCCGTGTTGCATGTATTTTCAAAGGCGCTCAGGTTCGGTTCACACAAACGTGAAATGTGGGTGGTGTTCAGTGGAGCGGCATGCAGCTGGTCTGGCTGGGTGATGTCGCTGAATGAGCGTCATGATGACAGTGGTTGAGGATAGTGGTTGACGCTGGTGTGCAGTGCTTACTGTGCTGCAGGGAGGTGAGATGCTGGCTCTGCCTCGGCCCGTCATAGTACGGCTGGGACTGGTCAACCCTTCGGTCAAACTTCGGTCAACTTTTGGTCAAACGTTGGTCAAATACGTGCTGCCTGGGGTTTGCATTGCAAAGGGCAGTGCAAGAGAGACAGCACGATACACGTACCTTAACACTATAGCGGGTGTGTAGCTTACGGTTGGTGGCAGTGGTTGGCGTGGCAGTCTTGACATAGCTCGAGCAGCGCAGTGCTTACGCGTTGACCTTACTACATTACAAACTGGATCTGCTGCTGCGGCTCAGTTGCTGCAGTAGCATGTACGCTGTCAGAGCACTCAAAGCTTGTCCAACTCTTGTATGACTCTTGGGTGAACGTGGGCTGAATTTGGGTAGTTCTGCAGGTGCTGCGTAGGAGCTGTGTGTGCGCTTTTCCTGAGGTGTGGTGTCCGTCTTGTGCTATTGATGTGGTAGGAAGGCAGGGCTGGTAGAGGGCTGTGTCCCACGGACAAGGCCGGCGTAGCGTGGATGCTTGATGTACTGCACACTGTTGGGGCCAGACATCATGGCACCCAAATCGTTTGTTTGTTCGATCCTGTGGCACTTGTTTTTGTCATGACTTTGAGCTGCTAGCTAGCTATAGCTACAGATGAATGGGGCCGATGGCGTTGATGCTATGGCTTAATGGGTAACATGATGATGATGATGATGATGATGATGATGATGATGATGATGATGATGAGATGAATGATGCGTGGTGCACAGTGGCACCTGAAGGAGCACAGCAGGTGGATGCATTTGCCCATGCAGACAGTGCTGGTCGCAAGTGCTGTTCACGCAGGCTAGGTGACAAGTGGCACTGCTGCTGCCGCAGCTGCCGGTGTTGCTGTGGTAAACATGCCCATGCTTATGCAGGAGAAACACGCTATATTAGGAACTGGCAGTTCCTGCAACTAGGCGCCGACAGCATGTGTGCTTCTAATGATTGCTTCAGCTGCAACGTAGGCCCTGCTGGCAGCACATGCGTGTAAAAAGAACAGATGTTTTGCCAACACCGTGCCGCCTGGAAGCTCGAGCTCACGGAGAAGGTCCGATGGCGTTGATGCTATGGCTTAATGGGTAACATGATGATGATGACGGAGAAGGTCCGATCACGGTGCACCGTGCACTTCAAAGTGACCTGGATGTCAAAGTGTCGGTTACACGTAAATGTTGACTTCAAAGTTGCTGCCAGCAACGTATGATAACTTATGATAACCAACAAGCAGCAATCATTGCTGTAAATCACAACATCATGTTGTGCATGATGCAGCGCACCCCTGCCGTCCCTTGGGGCAGAGGCGCCAGGGTGGATCTGCAGTAGGTATGTCAGTGTAAGGCATGTAGCGGTACTGGAAGGCACATGCACGCAAGTGTGTCCTGATATACCGTACAATGGTGACCAGCGCAGGCACACATACGACACAACAACTTGTAATAACTTGGAGCTACGGCACACGCGAAGGTATAGCTCTGCAGCAGAAGGATGTACACATATGGCATATGCGCAAGCATGCGCATTGAACACACTGGGTAGGTCCAAAACTATGATCTACCCCTTGATACACTCATCACGCATACTTCTCACCCTCATCAACACCTGTCTTGACAGACAAAACTACTGCCAGCCTCAGACTGGCAGCAACCAGGACACCTCCTCGTCACAGCACTCCACGTTCCGTGCGCACATGGATACAGCAACGTCTTGTGTGCAGAACAGACGATAAGACTCTGCCACAACCCTTCACGTACATGTATACAGCAACAGCCATTGTGCAGATTGAACCGACCAAAACGACTCTGCATGCCGCAGCAGTCGATGAGTGCCCTGATGGACAGCCTGTGGATGGACTCAGGGAGTTCCGCAATGCAACAAGATCAGGATAGACAGGATCCTGCAGAGCTTAATCAGCTCAAGGCTGTCTCTACCCTTTGAAGGCGTAGATCGGATGCGCTGCAGCCAAGGCTCTTCAACAACAAGCCTTGGCTCACCTACGTCAAACAAGTAACCCTACTGTTCTTGTAGAACAAAGTGCTTTGTCATCAGCGCTGGCCAAACCAGCGGAGCAGCCTAGTTTAACTACCAGGCTGGTATTATACACGACTTCACACTCGTTGCGTATGTCTGCAGCTATGCATACATAGAGCTGAGCAACAGTACACAAGGGAAGCACAAAGTACAAAACAAGGACACGTGCAGCACACAGCACAACCACCGGTCAGACGTACACTGCTGCCAAGGCCCTGAAACACAAACAAGGCAGATCAGCACACTCGACCGGCAGTGGAAGCGCATGCGCCATCCACAACGCAGCAAACGCACAACAGTCAGAAATACTCTGGGAACTCCAGCCATCACTGAGAAGATGTGCCACACACCTACTCTGCATTCCTTCAACACAACCCCAAAACACGTGATGCGATGTCGCTCACTCTTCAACACACTGTTCCAACACACTAGACGACCTCAAACTGTCATGAGCTTTAACTGAAGTACACGTCATCCTCTGTGTCATCGTTGCGAGCACCTAACCCTGCCCCACCAGCAGCAGCAGCAGCGTCGTCATCTTCCGGATTACTCCAGCCCTGTGTCGCCACCAGCCGAACTTGCGCCAAAATGTACACTGCCCGCACCACCCGCGCATAGTCAGTGCCAACAGCTGCACGCACCAGATCAAACGCGAGCCACGCCCACATAACTGGGCCAATGAATGATAGCGCGCTACGCACGGCGCTGTAGCGCAGTGTGGCGCTTGTGAGGCCTTTTTGTGCTGCTGATAATGCGGCCTGCCGTTGCCATTGCGACAGCATGCCTTGTGCTGCTGTGCTGGTGGCAGCCTTTGCAACTGCTTGGTACCGCGCATGGTGACCTAGCAGCTGCCGGCCTAGCTGTGCTGCTGTGCGCCTGCGTAAACAACGGACAAGAGCAGTCCAGGATCAGACCCGCAGGCAAAGGTGAGGTGCACATGAGCATGCATGAAAACAGGCAGCATGATTCGGAGGGACACGTCACTGCTGGATGACGGCGATCCGTAGCAGCGGCACGGGCACAGCCAGATACAGCATGACACACTACAGCGCACAGGTCTGGTACCAGTGAATGCACGTGTCGCAGCTAGACACAGGATGGCAATGCTGTACAAAAGCACCTCAACGCAGGACATTCCTGCACCACTTGCGATTATTCGGCAAAACCTCATCGCATGACGGCTGTGAAGGTGACTGCATTGCACACGACCCCAGTGATGGCCAACAGATGGCCCTACGACTGTAGCACTGCTCCTCTGCTATGTTGGTGACAGCACTGCACTGCACTGCACTGCCCAGCCCAAGTACCGGCCACTAGATCGCTTCCATCCCCACAGCATGTTGCGACTGTCACACTGCTCACCGCATGACGGCTGTGATGGTGACAGCACTGCACGGCAAGGCACTGCCTAACCCAACTATTGGCCAGTAGATGGCTTCTATGTCCACACTATGGATCTCCAAAACATGTCACAACTGTAGCACTGCTCACCGCATGACGGCTGTGATGGTGACAGCACTGCCCAGCTTGAGGGCTGGCCACTGGCTGGCTTCCATCCCCACAACATGTTGCCTAACTAGCACTGCTCACCGCATGACAGCTGTGATGGTGACAGCACTGCACTGCACTGCTCAACCTAATTACTAGCCACTAGATGGACTCCATCTCCACAATATGTCACAACAGCATGATGTAATAATATGTTACAATTGTCACACTGCTCACCGCATGACGGCTGTGATGGTGACAGCACTGCCCAGCTTGAGGGCTGGCTGCAGCAGCTCGCGCCCACCAAACTTGAAGGGCGCAGTGAGCCGCTCCGTCCAGTTGGAGCGTGGCGCGTCGTTCGGCACGCTGCAGCAGCGACGGCAGTGCAGGGAACAGCAGCAGCAGCAGCAGCAGCAGCAGCAGGAAACAGCAGTAGGCTTGTGAGTGACAAGCACCAGGACAATGACAAACATATGTATTGTTGCATAGCAGAGCAATTCTAAAAGCCCTCTGCTGCAGCCACACGACCTGCACGTGGTGACTGTGGTGCTACCATGTAGTGACACGCATGGACACCACAGTGCAAGCTGTGCACAGGCTTTGCTGGATGTGAGAGGTGCGCGCAGAGCAGCACAGCCCCGCTGAAGCTGCTACTGCACTCTCAGCGCACCCATCATCCAGTTGCTGATATGCCAGCACACAACAGGAATGCAGCCGCTCACAACTTCTGCGTATGCTGCTGGTCCTTCCTTCTACAACCCTGGTGAAGCAGGCATCAGACCCCTCAGCAAACCTGTACATGCCATCGGTGTCTGCATATGCCACTGAAGCTGCCACTGCTGCTGTGAAATAGATCTTGACAAAGCTACACAACGCGCAACCGCGTTCACCAACCAAGTGCACCTTGACATGCCATCACCGTCTGCGTATGCCACTGCGGCTGCTGCCGCTGCCACTGCTGCTGTCAAACATGACCGCATTAACCAACCAAGCGCACCTTGACATGCCATAGCCATCAGCGTACGCCACTGCTGCTGCCGCAGCTGCCACTGCTGTTGCCAAACACCGCTGCCACTGCTGCTGACATATCTTGACAAAGCTACGCAAAGCACAACCACACTCCCCCCAAGCGCACCTTGACATGCCATCGCCATCTGCATATGCCACTGCTGCTGCTGCCAGCGGGTCAGGGTCCCCTTCTGCCTGCACATACTCCACACAGTTCTGCAGCACGTGCAGGAAGATCTCTGCCTCCAGATCTGGCGTGGTCAAGTTGCTGCTGCACTGCACTTCCAGCCTGCAGAAGACGGCAGCAGCAGCAGCAGCAAGGGCTGAAAGGTGCACAGTAGGCCTACATGACGATGAGGCGCAGCTGCAAGTACTGCTGAGCAGGCACCTGGCCTGGCAGATGGCATGGACTTCTTGCAGCCATGGCACCACAGTTGCGCAACAAGGCCTCTAACACTGCCAACAGTAACTTGTGTTTTGCGCAGGGAAGGATAGCCGGGAACCTGGCTTCTGACATACAACATACTGCCAACACAGCAGGACAGGACCGGGAGCCAGGCAACAACTGCTGCATAGCTTTGGTTTCTTCAGACCCAGGACTGCAGTAGGCAATCCTCCAAGGCGCATGTGTCCTGTTGATCCACGTATGTGATGCTGCTGACTTCACTGCTACTGCTGCTGCTGCCAAGCTGGGCTGCTGACCTGTCACGTATGAGCAGCAGTGCTTCCTTGTAGCTTGGCCGCTTGCCGCGCATAGTGGCTGTGCTGTCTGCTGCTAGGAAGCGGAAGCGAGACTCAATCTGAACAAGCAAGCAAGCAGCAGCAGCAGCAGTGCATACAGAGCCGTTGTGGCAAGGGAGAGCACGACACTGCAGCACTGAGACTACAACTTCCTGATAGTAATAACAGTCAGAACCGTTGTCGCAAGGGAGAGAACGACACTGCAGCACTGAGACTACAACTTCCTGATATTAATAACAGTCAACGCATGCGCCAGTTCAGAAGCTGCATGCACCTTGTCATACTGCAGCACATCACCCAGCAACTTGATGCAGTTGCAAGTGATGCGATTACGTGTGAAGCAAACCCAAGCAGGCAGTCACTGCTTGACAGCAACTGCACATACCGCCCATGAAGATGCAAACGCGCATGCATGCGCAGCTAGGCAAGCATACCCCAAGCTGCACACACCTTGTGCATGATGCTGGTGCGACCGCGTAGCTGCAGCAGAGGAGGCTCATCTTCCTTCACCATTGACTTGACAACAGGGCTGAAAGGGCTAGGACCAAATAGCACATCGTATATGGTTTCCAGTTCCTCGTCACTACAAAGATCTAGCACTTCCCAAAGCTCCTTATCAACGTCCAGCATGCTGATAGGCTCAGTCAACATCAGCTCTGACGTCCTGCTGCTCCTCCTGCTGATGCTACTGCTGCAGCTTCCGCTGCTGTTGCGGTACGGGGAGTGGGCATAGCATGTAAAGCTGCTGCTAATGCTGCTGGTGGTGGTTGCAGTGCTGCTGCTGGCGGTTGCAGACGCGCTACTGCAGCTGCTGCTGCGCCAGGCGGTTGGCTGCAAGACCCTGCTGTGCTCGGCTTGCAGGCGGGCTGTGAGGTCTTTATGTCTGCATGAATGACCGACGTCACAAAGAGGGCGGTGCCCCAGCGAATGCATTGCTCTGTCGTGTGCTGCTGAGTTAACAAGCGCCTGCTGCATACATATAGGTACCGCTGTGTAGAATCAGAGACCCAGACAGGGTACAAACGTGCAAGATCAAGCACAACAAAAGCGTTTCAGCACTCTGCCCTGGACAGCAGAGACCCTTGCCCCTCCATTACGGTGTTATATCCAGCCGGGCCAGGAGTTGGGGTTTGCTTGCACGCCTCCAGCACCACAGACAGTTGAATGCGCATCCCATGTTAGTACAACGTGAACCTTCCCCGCTGCAATTCAAAAGAAAAGCGGGTCCATCTCAGTTCAAGTCACATCGACAGCCCAGGCTCTCTACACCCTTGAACACTGCGCTCCGCCACAAAGTTACATATCACAACGTAATAAATGATGGACGACCAGGAATACTACGCAGATCAGCTGGATGACGACTTCTACGTGTTTACAGACCAAATCGATGGTTTTCTGGAACAGCTGTCGTTGAAAAAGGATAAAAAGGCAGCGCAACGTTCTGCGACCAAGATGACCAGCGCTGCGGTAGTGCCAAGCAGCACAGATGACATGCACGTGCCCAAGCAACAACAGCAGCCTGTTGGGGGACCAGGGCACTCAGGAGGCTCAAGCACAGAAGATGCGAGCGAGCTGCCTACTCTTCACAGTCTTTTGGGCCACTCTGAGCTGCCAGTGCACAGCTCCAAGGCTGCTGGTGAGGCAGGCGGTCATGCTGCATGCTAGATGACTAGGACAGCTAGCTGACTAGGTGATGGCCCATCTAATGCCAAGTGTTCTGCGCAGACCACAGCATGCGCACAAATACGAACGTTCCAATGATCCACAGCCACGCCTGCTGATGTTGCACAGCAGTCAGAATCTGAGTTAGGCTGGATAGGCAGCAAAACTAGCTCATAAACATCGGAGCAAACATTGTCCTGCAAGCCACGCTGCGCTGGGTGCAGGGCACTGCGCTGCACAGCTCTCGTCCTCATCTGCAGACAAATGAAACAGATGCACACAACTTGACCTGCTGTAGCACTGTACAACAACCAGCACCTCTTGTCCTGCAGGCAACAAGCGCAGCAAGCAGCACCCTTCAGCAGCTGACCCCAACCTTGCAGCAGCACTCGGGGGAGTGCTGGCGCTGACAGGCAGTCTACTTTCCTACACCATCGCACGTGTCAAGGGCAGCAGGCGTGAGCGCAACCTTAAAGGTGAGCATCAGAGCCGCAACTCGGCACACAGCTCATGCCTCACAGCTTGCAGTTGGCTGTTTCCTGCAAGCAGCTGCAGCATGCCTTGTTACGCTGCAGTGCTGCAGCAACTTGGCCTGCCTATACGTGTCTCAAGACGCGTGCATGGACTTGTGTTTGCCGCAGATGCTGCAGCACAGGTTTGCATACATGGCTGCAGAGGTTCATCGGCTTCATGCGGCTCTGAGGCATGCATCGCCTTACTGTACACCCTGCTGTGTATGCTGTGCAGAGGGCCTTGCAGCCAAGGAGCAGGCGCTTGCTGCTACGCAGAAGGAGCTGGGCAGGGCCAAAAAGCAGCTGACAGTGCTCAAGGAGGCAGCAGACAGGCGGCGCAGATTAGAGGCAGAGCTAGCGGCAAGCAGGTGATACGTTTGACCCATATGTTTGACCTATGTGACCCTGCATGAGCAGCAGTTGCTCTGCATGGTGCGAGCAGCTTTGCTGTGAACTCCTGCAAGCCAGTAGTCAGTATGTTCTGTTCGGATGCTTCCGTAGTGGCATGTGTCAGCAGCACAGCAGCAGTGCTGCGTGATGCGTCATCATGCTCCATGCTGCTTGGTCGCTTCACCTGCGTGCTGTTGCTGGGAAGATGGCTGAACTTGGTCAATCTGTTTGCTGCAGGGCCAACCTGGAGGCGATGTCAACAGAGCTGGAAGCAGCCAGGGCAGCTTCACGCAAGATTGAGTGAGTGCAGTGCTGCAGCTGTAGCCCTAGTACCAGGCGTGCTAATAGCTGCATGTGCCGTGCGTTTGCTGCTGCCACATGCATGTCAGGCACAGGCCCACTGGTTCATATTTGGTGTAACCGAAGTGTACTGCAACCACCGCTGCCACACGTGATGCCGGCGCGAATTCTGAGAGTGCGGCAGTCCTGGTTGAACGAGGTGCTTGCTCACAACGCACCTACCGCACTGCAGGTGTGACATGGCTGGCTTCCAGGACCAGCTGCACAGCCTGAGCAGCAGCAAGCGGCAGGCGGGCGAGGCCATGGCAGCAGCAGAGCGCCGCGTGGCAGAGGTTGACAGGGAGCGCTGCGATGCAGAGGCGCGCTGGCAGAAGGCGTACAGGGAGCTGGAAGCAGCACAGGAGGAGCTGGACACAGTCAAGTGAGTCGACACATGCTTGAGAGCAATGGTACTGTGGCAGCGTTGTTTCAGGCATTTGAGTGTGGTGGGTCACGTGTGCAAGCAGCCCAGAAGGGGGTGGAGACAGGTGAGTGACTCAACATATGCATGGGGCGCTGGCACTGGGGCAGCATGTTGACGAAACTGTGGGGTCTTGCCGCTCGTGTGGTGCAAGCAGGGGTTGTGCAGATGCGAAGGCAACACCAGCAGCAAGGGTGTGCTGCAGGCGACAGCAAGAGGTCGTGCCCTGCATGACTCTGCTGGTGTATTGAGTGACTGCTTTTGTTGGATGCTTTGTGGCTGGCACCATATGTACAATGCTGTGCTGGTGTGCATGTTGCCATGTGGCAGTTAGGTGCTGCGTGTCAGTGCTGCTTTCCTGCAGGGGCAAGCTGGGGCTGCGTGGGCATGCTGTGTTGCTGCGCATGTTGTTATGTGGCGGTGTGTTACTGCAACTGACTGCTGCGATGCTGTAACGTTCCTGCAGGGGTGAGCTGGGGGTGCGCGGCCATGCTGTCTTGCTGTGCATGCTGTTATGTGGCAGTGTGTTGCTGCGTGCTGACCGCTGCAATGCTGTGGCAATCCTGCAGGGGCAAGCTGGGGCTGCATGGGCATGCTGTCTTGCTGTGCATGCTGTTATGTGACGGCGTGTTGCTGTGCGCTGACTGCTGCGTATGCTGTGGCGTTCCTGCAGGGGCGAGCAGCGGCTGCGTGGACACTCTGTCTTGCTGTGCATGCTGTTATGTGGCGGTGTGCTGGGGCTGCGCGCTGACTGCTGCGTATGCTGTGGCGTTGTTGCAGGAGCGAGCTGGGGCTGCGTGTGCATGCTGTATCGCTGTATAAACTATTACTTGACGGCATGTTGCGGGCTGCGCATGACGGCTGCGTATGCTGTGGCGCTCCTGCAGGGGCGAGCTGGGGGCGCGCGGCCATGCTGTCTTGCTGTGCAAGCTGTTTGTGGCGGCGTGTTGCTGGGCGTTGACTGCTGCATATGCTGTGGTGTTCCTGCAGGGGGCGAGCAGCGGATGCGTGTGCAAGCTGTGCTGCTGTGCATGCTGTCATGTTGCGGTGTGCTGCTGCGCGCTGACTGCTGCAATGCTGTGGCGTTCCTGCAGGGGCGAGCTGGGGCTGCGTGTGCATGCTGTATCGCTGCTATGTGGCGCTGCCATGCACTCGGCAACAGCACCTGCAACTGCTGCTGCGTATGTTCCTGCAGGGGTGAGCTGGGGCTGCGTGGCAGCCAGCTGGAGGGCCTTACACGAGAGCTGGAGTTCACGCGCAGGTACGCTGACGCAGCTGCTTGTTAGTCGTCCTGCAAACAGATTGCGCTCTGGCAGCAGTATGCAGCGAGGCGTGGCCAGTGGCATGGGGACAGTGAGTGGGGGGTTGCATGCTGCAATGTGTGGGCATCGGTAGTGTAGGTCTGCATGCGGCAAACAGCACTCTTCAGGCGGTTTGCCATGCAGGCATCACATACAGGAAGGCGTAGCCCTGTTTCTGCTGCTGTGTAGTGCCGCTGCAGGCAGCTGGCAGCGGTTTGTAGGCCGCGTGATGCAAAATCGCTTGCGAGACTGCTGATGTGCTGTGTTGCTGTGCTGCTGCTGCTGATGGTGGTGCTGCTGCAGGCAGCTGGCTGAGGCTGAGAAGTGCGTGGAGCGTGCTGCAATGGAGAGCAGGTCAGCACGCACAGGCTACGCAGCAGAGGAGTACGACAGCTGGGACTGATCGCGAGCAGGCATGATATATGCAGGAATCACATTCGGGGCAGCAGCAGGAGCAGCAGCGGCTTTGGTGGGTGGTTTGCTGCCTTTGTTTTGCGGGTGGAGATGTATCTGTATGTTGCTGCAGCCGCGATGGCACAGCAATCAGGTGTGCAGGATTATGTATGGAATCATCACGCTGCAAGAGTGTGTGTATATTGTTTTACGGGCTACAGCGTCTTCTTGGTTGGGTGCCTGCAGCAATTGAGCTATGGTGAGCGCAGCCTCTGAGCAAGCTCTGAAGGCATGGCAAGTATCATATATGTGCCACTGCTGTTATGCACACTCTTTGTGTCTCAATGTAGCACTAGTTTTTGGCAGAAACAGCGCAGGTACATGCGGTTTTTGTGACATTGGACTGGCAGGAGGTTTACTGCAGCACTTGCGGCATGTTCTCTTGCTGCACCTTGTGGCTGCTGCATGCATTGCTGCAGGCGGTGCTTCTATGGGTGTCAGCATGCCAATGCCTCTCATAGAATAGCTTAGCTGGTGCAGCAGCATGACAATGTGCCACAATGACTCATGCCTTGCATTCTTCGGTTATTGCCCTTTACTTGTGTATTCAGACAATGATTCATTGCAATTAGGGTGCTTATGCAAAGCCTGCAGTACTTGCCTACCATTTACATTCAGAACATGTGTGTGGGGCTTACGCTGACATAGCGTGATGTGTTCGTCACATGCAGGCTGGTCATGAGGTCAGCAGTACTTCTTAGTTGTTGTACGGCAGCCCCAGCTGACTCGTGTGTACTCTTGTTACTGCTAGGGGGTGTAGTCTGCTTTTTGTGTGTCTTTGCTGAAACCTGGTATGCTAGTTCCCAGGACTCTGTGTTTCCCGTTTCCAAGGATTTGCATCAGTCCAATCAGCATGATGCATGGTTTTGATATTACGTCCGCTACAACAGGCGTTTTCTTGCAGGCAATTGCAAGGCGCTATCCAGCAGATAGCCTATCTGTCGGACAGCACTGCTGATGTGCCCTTGTCTAGCCGCTATTTACCATGCGTCTGGCTTCATCACCTGCAACTGGTGTATAATAGGCGGCAGTACACAGATGTTTACGCATTGGCTGGCCATGCAATGTGCTGCTGCCAGCGCGGTTGCCGATATGTGCATGGCACAAGCCCACATGTTTGTGGATGCCAGTCTGGATGACACTGATGCACTGTGTAAACAAATAGCTAACATATCCGGCGAACACCTGTGCATCTTCTTTCATTCGTCGTCCGACCTGTGTTGTCAACCACGCATGATGTGTGGCCCGGCTCTTGAATTCGCCCTTCCCGCTCCAGTGGATTACGTCTGGCGTTGGTGCTCGGAGTGCTTTGAAAATCAGGCCTATGCTTTTCATTTTGATCTTGATCATTTTACAGCGGCTATGCAGAGCAGCTCACTGCTGGCAGGGACTGCTCGTTATCTCGCCTAGGGATGCTCACCTACGACGTGGACGGGTACCGTCAGCTGATGCCCACGCTTGCCACGCTCACAACAAGCGTGGTTTTCACACATTCAGAATATTGTTTTGGAATCTTACAGCGCTCTGCTTCAAGGACGCCCTGATCCGCCCTCTCCGCACCGGACGGGCGTTAGTACTTGCTCGGAGACACCGCCACCGGGTAGACTACGACCACACCCGGGGGTTTTCAGCACTATATATGAGCTCTCAGCTCTCAACGTCCTCAGCATCAGTGATCAGCGCTTACTGTGCATAGAGAAGGTTCATCTACACACAGATACGCCTGCTTAGCGCTCTTCACGCTGCTCTCCACAAACGATTACAATATAGTTACTATCTGCGCTCATCAACAACGCCGCATTTCAGAATGGTTGCAGCTCGCCTCGCGCTTGCTGCTGTGCTGGTGGCACTTGCTGCCAGCAGCGCCCTCGCAGCCACCCCGCCAGGCCGCAATGGCCGTATGCTGCTGCAGTCCGGCGTCAGTTGCCCAGCCCAGATCCCAGCCTGCACAGCCAGGCGTTGCACAACCCGCATCCTGGACTCTGTTGAGACGTATGTGTGCCTGCGCTGCCAGCGTGGCTATGTCCCAGTGAAGGGCAGTGATGGCAAGTCAGTCGTGCAGTGTGGTGAGTACCCGGCCCTGCTGCAGACTCTGTTCTGTTACTGTTTCAGTCCCCAGGTTGTTTCACGAGTCAGCAGCTGGTGCACATGGGCAGCACTGCATACAACAGCAGCACAACTCTCTCCTGTCACGCCCCCTCTGACTTGCCCTGCTGCTGCTGCTGCTGCTGTTGCTACCGTTTTATTCCCCTGCAGTGTGCCCTCCCGGCACGGCGCAGTTCCTCAACGGCACCACCCGCAGCTGCCAGCCCTGTGCCACCGGCAGCTTCTGCCCAGGTGGTGACCCCAAGGCCAGGCGCGCAACCGACAACATCGGCGGCGCACAGGTGTCCTGCAACATCAACAACAGCACCGGCCTGGTTACCAAGTCCCAGAGGAGCACCAGGCGTGCCGACTGCAGTGAGTGACAGCAGCCCTGTGCCTGCTCTGGATGCATTGCTGCCATTCTAAATGGTGTGCATGGCTTTCTCCCCTGTAGCGTGTGAAAGAAGCAATGGGCACAGCTGGATTCAAGTTGCTTCGGTCTCTTGATGCTATCATGTGTTACTTTTGCTGCTGCATCTAGCGGCAATACTTGCACCCAGAAGTTGCCATGCCAAGTTTCTGTGCACCGTGCTCTCCCGCCGCTGACAACCCTGTCGCTGCTGCTGCTGCGTCTGCCCTTTCCTTGTTCCTTGCAGTTGCCGCTGCTGGCTACGTGCTGCCCGCCACCGCCGGTGCCCCAGCCCAGCAGTGCGAAGGCTCCACCTACTCACCCGCGTTCAACCGGCTGCGGGCCTGCCTGCCCTGCCAGTCTGGCCTGGCTGCCCCCGAAGGCTACAACGGCACCCGCGACAACAGGCTGGACGTGTGCCAGGTGCCTCCTGGCAAGTTCTGGGAGCTCAACGTGGTCCGTGACTGCCCCAAGGGCCTGTACCGCGACAACTTTGTGCGCACAGACGACAGGCTCGCCATCTCCTGCCTGAGCTGCCCTGAGGGCTGGACCACCGCAAACATTGGCACACCAAAGAGGAGCATGTGCAACGGTGAGTGGCAGCAGCTGGCTGCTTTACTTGCTGCTGCTTCTGGAATGGCTGCTGCTTCCTGCTTCTGCTTGCTTTGGTCTGCAACAGCCACCTGCATGGCTCATGGCACAGTCAAGCAGCATCTGCATCTGCGGCAGCAACATGATGATAATATGCATGCTCGCACAAGCCTGCTGCAGGTGATACAACAGGTCTGTTGTTGTCTGTGAGAGCCCTGTGTTGACGCGGTCATCGCTGCTGCTGCCTGCCTTTGCTTGCTTCTGTTTTCTGCTTGCAGTGCTGCTGCCCGGTTACCAGGTTGCCGGCCTGACCAGCCCCACAGAGCTCAATGGCCAGACTGTGGACACCAACGCCACCGACTTTGAGCCACCCTCAACCGAGTTCTGCCCAGCTGGCCACTACGCTGACGGCACCGCTGGCCTGGCCTGCGTGCGCTGCCCATACAACGCGGTCACCCTCAAGAACGGCTCCACCTCTGCTGACGACTGCGTGGTGCCCCCCGGCTACTTTGCCAGGGACAGCAGCAACGGTGGCGAGATTGTGCAGTGCCCCACCACCCCTGACAACACCACGGAGGAGGGCTACTACAGGCCAGGCTGGAAGGCATACAAGGAGGTGAGACCAGCCACTGCTGCTGCTGCTGCCAGCCTTGACTGATTGCAGTGTATCTTGTGCAGGTATCTTGCATTGTTGCCACACATGTGGTCTGCGTGTACATGCTGCCAGCTGTGCCCAGAAGGCTGGCAGTACTGCTGTCTGCTGTTTGCATAAGACCATCTGGCTCTCTTATGCACATCCAGCTGCTGAGCACTGCTTCTTGCTGTTGTGCCTGCTTGCTTCTTTAGGTGCTGTCCACCAACACCGACAAGGATGGCAAGGATGTGTGCGCCAAGTGTGGTGAGAACATCATGAGCAGGGCCATGGACGCTGATGAGCATCCCGCTGTTGCTGCTGGCAGCAAGGCCCCCGCCTCCACCGCCAGCTGCTACATCAGCGCAGGCTGGGGCATCACCTTTGACCCTGCCAACTTTGCCCTGTTCAAGGCCATCAAGCCCTGCCCTGCCAACACCTACGGTGTCGCCAACGAGACGTTTGGCCTGATCAACGCCCCCTGCAAGGCCTGCACCAAGAACCTGTACTCTGCTGCGGCATCCACCAACTTCAGCGACTGCCTCAACCCAGGAGGCTTCGGGTACACCTCTGAGGGAGCCAACCAGGTGAGGCCCTGCGCTGGCCTGCTGCTGTGACAGCTTGCAGCTGGATCGTTTGCACTGCTGCACTGCTGCGCTGTGGCATAGTCAACTGTGGACCAACACAGATGCTGCATGTGTTTCCTTCAAGCAAGGCTTTATTCCCTGGTTCAACCAGCACAATGTGCTTCACTGGCCAGCTGCTTGGCATTCTGTACTAGCACTGTCCTAGCCCCAGCATGCCACTGACTCACTGCTGCTGCTGCCTTCCTCCCTCCCTCTTCTCTCCTTCTGCAGTGCCCTGACAACTTCTGGGCTGCCAAGGACTCCATGGCCCCCTGCCAGCAGTGCCCTGAGGGCCGCATCACGCTCTACGTGCCAGGCAACGGCACCTTCCAGGACGAGCTCAGCGACTGCATCGTGCCTGCAGGCAGCGGCGCATACAATGGCAACGAGACCAACCCATGGAGCCCCACCGACAGCAGCAACCCCGCCACCCCTGCCAAGGAGTGCCCCGTTGGCTTCTACTCCAACAACGACACACTGGCCACCAGCAGCACATGCCAGCCATGCCCCAACCACAGCAGCACAACAGCACCAGGAAGCACCACCTGCTCTGGTGAGATGACTGACTGGCTGGCTTGCTGATCGATGGTTGCTTGACTGCTTGCTTGCTTGCTTGCTTGCTTGCTGCTTTTGAAGTGGGTGGCTGCAGCATGCAAGACAGCTATGCACAACCAACAGTGCTGCTTTGCTGCAGCTGTGCAGCAGTGCAGAGGGCCAGTTGTGCACTGCTGCTACGTGCACACCTCATCCTTCAACAGTCGCTGCTGCTGACACACTCTGTGCCCGCCCTGCCTGTATCTCTCCCCTGCAGCGTGTGCTGCTGGCTACGGCAGGGCCTCAACCAGCGAGTCCTGCACCGCCTGCACCTACGGCAGCTTCAACCTGGGCACCACAGACGCCTGCAGGCCCTGCCCTGAGACCACCTTCAACGACTTTGTGGGTGACAGCTACCTGTCACCCGGCATCACCTTCAGGCCAGGCCAGTCCGGGCCAGAGTCCTGCGTGCCCCGCCGTGCACAGCTGCCCAAGCCTGTGGGCGACCGCTTTGGCCTGCCTGACGCCATGTTTGCCAACGTGACCGTCAGCGCCGCGTCCGACAAGCTGTTTGTCGCGGGCTGCGTGGAGGCCTGCCCTGCCGGCAGCTGCTGCATTGCCGAGATTGAGAAGAGCGACAGCGGCATCACCTGCAAGCATGCCCTGATGACCCCCGTTGCCCCCGACGCCGCTGTTGCGCGCATGTACTACAAGCTGCCCCCCAGCGAGCTTGCTGCTGCCAGCGCCAACAAGACGTCTGCCAAGACCATGGCCTCAGGCATCTACGCCATCTGCGACATTGAGCAGCACAAGGCTGCTGCTGCTGGTGGCCTGCTGGGCACGTCACCAGACCCCACCAAGGTCGAGGCAGGCAGGGAGAGCATCGAGTTTGACACCCCCGCCTGCTCCAACGCTGGCGACTGCAAGAAGGCCTGCGCTGCTGATGCCGCCTGCTGGGGCTTCATCTATGTGCCAGGCAGCGGCTTTGCACTGCGCGGTGGTGAGAGCTGGCTGGGTGGCCGCTCCTTCTTTATCAGCCCTGACGGCAACAGCGTCACTGGCGCTGCTAACAGCGTGGAAAAGTGGTAAATATCTTGCTGCTTTGATGCTGCAGCTGTGTCAGCTGCTGTTGTTGTCTTCTGTACAGTTTGCATGTGCTCATAAGTAGGCTTTTTGGTAAGCCTGCAACGTTGAGTCCAGCCAAGCATGTTTTATATCCATTGCTTTGGCCTGGACGTATAATAGCTCCAGCGGTTTGGCTGTGTGCTGTGCATTCGAACATTGCAGTATGCTGCAGCTGCTGCTAGTCCCGCCATGCATAAGGGACAGATCATGGTAGCCAGTGTGGCGCGTTGATCATTAGTTTTTACGAGTATAAAGGGCTTGCGTGTATCAGCAAGCACATCAATGGCCTTAGTGCCAGGATAACTTTGGATCCTTGACGCAGCACGCAATAACTAGCTGGTGATTGGCTTGGCTGTCAGCCTTGCAGCATGTTTTTGGCTTTGCTTACGTGCTTCGACACTAGACATGGATGGTGCAGCTCAGATTTGAAGCAATCTTTCCTGAATGCTTTGACCGCCTCTACTTATGGGTGCGGCACAAGCCACAGTAGCACGCAGCTGTGTTTACATCAACTTTGTTCCTTTGTTGGATCCTCCGCTTTCTATTTGCACCTGCACAAGGTGCCCCTGCCTTGATTTTGTCAGCCGACATGTGTGCCTGGTGCCACTGCTAGAGCAGCAACGAAGTACTGGCAGCATCTGCTGGTTACTGTACAGAGCTGCCAACTTGGCTGCTGAATAACAGTCCATCTTGAGTTTGAAGATAAGTGTAGCATGGCGCACCACAATGTGCTGCCTGTGATGAGTTTTTACGCACTGCACGCCAGAGTGCTGCAGTTGATGTTGAGTGAAGGTTCTGCTGCCCTCTATGGGCAGCACTTTGAGAGTGAACAGGCTCACGTGTTGAGTCTGGGCATGTTGTGCAGCAATGCACTGCTGTGCTGCCTGCAAGCTATGCCATATGCAGAGTCTGCAGGCATCACTGTGAAGTGACTTGTTTTGGCAGAAGTAACACAACCCACGTCATAAACTATGGACCTACTGTCGACTGTCAGTCATCGGATGACTTGCCAAGTCAGGCAAATCACTTGACGTATCATGATGACCAGCTGTGCGTTCAAGTTGCAGGCTGCAACCGCTGTGTAGCCGCTGTGATCATCCTGAATCACTCATGGCAACGGTTGCCAGCAACAAGCAGCAACCAGATGAAAGGCTGTACTGAACGTCGGCTTGCCAGCTGCAACTTGCTGAGTGCCAGCCTGGCCAGCAACAGCACACCCACACACCTCGCCTGGATTTCACCATACACTGGATAGCTCACCAGATGCAATGCTCATGCAACCTGCCTGGGTCGCCGGCAACCACTTGCTTGTATACAATTGGCTGAGCCACGCGTGGCGGCCACTGCCCCATTTGCTCGCACGGCAAGGCTGTGCTGTACACGAGGGCAAGCTGCATCAGATAAGGGCATGCTCTCAGCGATGAAACAGGCACAGCGGCAGGGGGGAGCATTAGCGTTTGTGCGCTGCCAGAGCATGCTGCGCGGTGCAGCATATTATCTGCATTCATCTGCAGGCGGCGCATTGGCTACGTCTGAGCAATGGCTGCTGAAACAATGTTGATGTGTGACGCGCTTAGCGGAGCTTTGATGTTAGAAGAGGGGGCATTAACAGTCAAGTGCAGCGTAACCTTCGTGCGGTGACACCCGCATTTCTGGTTGCTCCGACCAGGTAGTGACGGTGCCGGCTTTGGCATCCGACTGAAAGATTATTGCTTCCGAAAACTTATTAAAGAGTTACATCTTTGTTGCTGAGTGCGATCGGGCAAGAGGCAGTGCCACAGCCACTGAAGCTGACATCATGCAGGCCAGTCGGAGGTGCGGACTCAGCATGCCAGGCCTTACACAGGCTTAAACGCTGAATACATATTTAGAGGCATAAACATGTCATTTTGTGGAATCATCAAACTCTGTAATGCTAGGTCGCCCTGGTCCGCCCTCTACGGCACCAGGCGGTGAGTCTGCACTTGCTCGGAGGCAACCCGCCGGACTCGATCTGACCGTACCTTGGGTTGATGATGCTATATAGGGCCGCTCTGCGACACTAGATAGCAGCATCAGTGATCAGCGCTTGTGTTGCGTAGTGAACATTCCACACGTAATCATAAAACTCTGTTTAGCGCTATTCACTCTGCTCCCTCGCAAAAGACAACATTATATATAGGCAACTGCTATACTCCAACAGAAAACGCCGCATTTCAGAATGGTTGCAGCTCGCCTCGCGCTTGCTGCTGTGCTGGTGGCACTTGCTGCCAGCAGCGCCCTCGCAGCCACCCCGCCAGGCCGCAATGGCCGTATGCTGCTGCAGTCCGGCGTCAGTTGCCCAGCTCAGATCCCAGCCTGCACAGCCAGGCGTTGCACAACCCGCATCCTGGACTCTGTTGAGACGTATGTGTGCCTGCGCTGCCAGCGTGGCTATGTCCCAGTGAAGGGCAGTGATGGCAAGTCAGTCGTGCAGTGTGGTGAGTACCATGCCCTGCTGCAGACTCTGTTCTGTTACTGTTTCAGTCCCCAGGCTGTTTCACGAGTCAGCAGCTGGTGCACATGGGCAGCACTGCATACAACAGCAGCACAACTCTCTCCTGTCACGCCCCCTCTGACTTGCCCTGCTGCTGCTGCTGCTGCTGCTGCTGTTGCTACCGTTTTGTTCCCCTGCAGTGTGCCCTCCCGGCACGGCGCAGTTCCTCAACGGCACCACCCGCAGCTGCCAGCCCTGTGCCACCGGCAGCTTCTGCCCAGGTGGTGACCCCAAGGCCAGGCGCGCAACCGACAACATCGGCGGCGCACAGGTGTCCTGCAACATCAACAACAGCACCGGCCTGGTTACCAAGTCCCAGAGGAGCACCAGGCGTGCCGACTGCAGTGAGTAACAGCAGCTCTGCCTGCTCTGGATAACTGCTGCCATTCTAAATGGTGTGCATGGCTTTCTCCCCTGTAGCGTGTGAAAGAAGCAATGGGCACAGCTGGATTCAAGTTGCTTCGGTCTCTTGATGCTATCATGTGTTACTTTTGCTGCTGCATCTAGCGGCGATACTTGCACCCAGAAGTTGCCATGCCAAGTTTCTGTGCACCGTGCTCTCGCGCCGCTGACAACCCTGTCGCTGCTGCTGCGTCTGCCCTTTCCTTGTTCCTTGCAGTTGCCGCTGCTGGCTACGTGCTGCCCGCCACCGCCGGTGCCCCAGCCCAGCAGTGCGAAGGCTCCACCTACTCACCCGCGTTCAACCGGCTGCGGGCCTGCCTGCCCTGCCAGTCTGGCCTGGCTGCCCCCGAAGGCTACAACGGCACCCGCGACAACAGGCTGGACGTGTGCCAGGTGCCTCCTGGCAAGTTCTGGGAGCTCAACGTGGTCCGTGACTGCCCCAAGGGCCTGTACCGCGACAACTTTGTGCGCACAGACGACAGGCTCGCCATCTCCTGCCTGAGCTGCCCTGAGGGCTGGACCACCGCAAACATTGGCACACCAAAGAGGAGCATGTGCAACGGTGAGTGGCAGCAGCTGGCTGCTTTACTTGCTGCTGCTTCTGGAATGGCTGCTGCTTCCTGCTTCTGCTTGCTTTGGTCTGCAACAGCCACCTGCATGGCTCATGGCACAGTCAAGCAGCATCTGCATCTGCGGCAGCAACATGATGATAATATGCATGCTTGCACAAGCCTGCTGCAGGTGATACAACAGGTCTGTTGTTGTCTGTGAGAGCCCTGTGTTGACGCGGTCATCGCTGCTGCTGCCTGCCTTTGCTTGCTTCTGTTTTCTGCTTGCAGTGCTGCTGCCCGGTTACCAGGTTGCCGGCCTGACCAGCCCCACAGAGCTCAATGGCCAGACTGTGGACACCAACGCCACCGACTTTGAGCCACCCTCAACCGAGTTCTGCCCAGCTGGCCACTACGCTGACGGCACCGCTGGCCTGGCCTGCGTGCGCTGCCCATACAACGCGGTCACCCTCAAGAACGGCTCCACCTCTGCTGACGACTGCGTGGTGCCCCCCGGCTACTTTGCCAGGGACAGCAGCAACGGTGGCGAGATTGTGCAGTGCCCCACCACCCCTGACAACACCACAGAGGAGGGCTACTACAGGCCAGGCTGGAAGGCATACAAGGAGGTGAGACCAGCCACTGCTGCTGCTGCTGCTGCTGCCAGCCTTGACTGATTGCAGTGTATCTTGTGCAGGTATCTTGCATTGTTGCCACACATGTGGTCTGCGTGTACATGCTGCCAGCTGTGCCCAGAAGGCTGGCAGTACTGCTGTCTGCTGTTTGCATAAGACCATCTGGCTCTCTTATGCACATCCAGCTGCTGAGCACTGCTTCTTGCTGTTGTGCCTGCTTGCTTTTTTAGGTGCTGTCCACCAACACCGACAAGGATGGCAAGGATGTGTGCGCCAAGTGTGGTGAGAACATCATGAGCAGGGCCATGGACGCTGATGAGCATCCCGCTGTTGCTGCTGGCAGCAAGGCCCCCGCCTCCACCGCCAGCTGCTACATCAGCGCAGGCTGGGGCATCACCTTTGACCCTGCCAACTTTGCCCTGTTCAAGGCCATCAAGCCCTGCCCTGCCAACACCTACGGTGTCGCCAACGAGACGTTTGGCCTGATCAACGCCCCCTGCAAGGCCTGCACCAAGAACCTGTACTCTGCTGCGGCATCCACCAACTTCAGCGACTGCCTCAACCCAGGAGGCTTTGGCTACACCTCTGAGGGAGCCAACCAGGTGAGGCCCTGCGCTGGCCTGCTGCTGTGACAGCTTGCAGCTGGATCGTTTGCACTGCTGCACTGCTGCGCTGTGGCATAGTCAACTGTGGACCAACACAGATGCTGCATGTGTTTCCTTCAAGCAAGGCTTTATTCCCTGGTTCAACCAGCACAATGTGCTTCACTGGCCAGCTGCTTGGCATTCTGTACTAGCACTGTCCTAGCCCCAGCATGCCACTGACTCACTGCTGCTGCTGCCTTCCTCCCTCCCTCTTCTCTCCTTCTGCAGTGCCCTGACAACTTCTGGGCTGCCAAGGACTCCATGGCCCCCTGCCAGCAGTGCCCTGAGGGCCGCATCACGCTCTACGTGCCAGGCAACGGCACCTTCCAGGACGAGCTCAGCGACTGCATCGTGCCTGCAGGCAGCGGCGCATACAATGGCAACGAGACCAACCCATGGAGCCCCACCGACAGCAGCAACCCCGCCACCCCTGCCAAGGAGTGCCCCGTTGGCTTCTACTCCAACAACGACACACTGGCCACCAGCAGCACATGCCAGCCATGCCCCAACCACAGCAGCACAACAGCACCAGGAAGCACCACCTGCTCTGGTGAGATGACTGACTGGCTGGCTTGCTGATCCATGGTTGCTTGACTGCTTGCTTGCTTGCTTGCTTGCTTGCTTGCTTGCTTGCTGCTTTTGAAGTGGGTGGCTGCAGCATGCAAGACAGCTATGCACAACCAACAGTGCTGCTTTGCTGCAGCTGTGCAGCAGTGCAGAGGGCCAGTTGTGCACTGCTGCTACGTGCACACCTCATCCTTCAACAGTCGCTGCTGCTGACACACTCTGTGCCCGCCCTGCATGTATCTCTCCCCTGCAGCGTGTGCTGCTGGCTACGGCAGGGCCTCAACCAGCGAGTCCTGCACCGCCTGCACCTACGGCAGCTTCAACCTGGGCACCACAGACGCCTGCAGACCCTGCCCTGAGACCACCTTCAACGACTTTGTGGGTGACAGCTACCTGTCACCCGGCATCACCTTCAGGCCAGGCCAGTCCGGGCCAGAGTCCTGCGTGCCCCGCCGTGCACAGCTGCCCAAGCCTGTGGGCGACCGCTTTGGCCTGCCTGACGCCATGTTTGCCAACGTGACCGTCAGCGCTGCGTCCGACAAGCTGTTTGTCGCGGGCTGCGTGGAGGCCTGCCCTGCCGGCAGCTGCTGCATTGCCGAGATTGAGAAGAGCGACAGCGGCATCACCTGCAAGCACGCCCTGATGACACCCGTTGCCCCCGACGCCGCTGTTGCGCGCATGTACTACAAGCTGCCCCCCAGCGAGCTTGCTGCTGCCAGCGCCAACAAGACGTCTGCCAAGACCATGGCCTCAGGCATCTACGCCATCTGCGACATTGAGCAGCACAAGGCTGCTGCTGCTGGTGGCCTGCTGGGCACGTCACCAGACCCCACCAAGGTCGAGGCAGGCAGGGAGAGCATCGAGTTTGACACCCCCGCCTGCTCCAATGCTGGCGACTGCAAGAAGGCCTGCGCTGCTGATGCCGCCTGCTGGGGCTTCATCTATGTGCCAGGCAGCGGCTTTGCACTGCGCGGTGGTGAGAGCTGGCTGGGTGGCCGCTCCTTCTTTGTCAGCCCTGACGGCAACAGCGTCACTGGCGCTGCTAACAGCGTGGAAAAGTGGTAAATATCTTGCTGCTTTGATGCTGCAGCTGTGTCAGCTGCCGTTGTTGTCTTCTGTACAGTTTGCATGTGCTCATAAGTAGGCTTTTTGGTAAGCCTGCAACGTTGAGTCCAGCCAAGCATGTTTTATATCCATTGCTTTGGCCTGGATGTATAATAGCTCCAGCGGTTTGGCTGTGTGCTGTGCATTCGAACATTGCAGTATGCTGCAGCTGCTGCTAGTCCTGCCATGCATAAGGGACAGATCATGGTAGCCAGTGTGGCGCGTTGATCATTAGTTTTTACAAGTATAAAGGGCTTGCGTGTATCAGCAAGCACATCAATGGCCTTAGTGCCAGGATAACTTTGGATCCTTGACGCGGCACGCAATAACTAGCTGGTGATTGGCTTGGCTGTCAGCCTTGCAGCATGTTTTTGGCTTTGCTTACGTGCTTTGACACTAGACATGGATGGTGCAGATTTGAAGCTGTCATTCCTGAATACTTTGACCGCCTCTACTTATGGGTGCGGCACAAACCACAGTAGCACGCAGCTGTGTTTACATCAACTTTGTTCCTTTGTTGGATCCTCCGCTTTCTTTTTGCACCTGCACAAGGTGCCCCTGCCTTTATTTTGTCAGCCGACATGTGTGCCTGGTGCCACTGCTAGAGCAGCAACGCAGTACTGGCAGCATCTGCTGGTTGCTGCACAGAGTTGCTGAATAACAGTCCATCTTTGATTTGAAGATGAATGTAGCATGGCGTACCACAATGTGCTGCCACTGATGAGTTCTTACGCACTGCCAGTGTCGTGACGACAGAGTGCTGCAGTTTGTGTTGAGTGAAGGTACTCTCTATGAGCAGCACCAGAGTGAACAGGCTCACGTGTTGAGTCTGGGTATGTTGTGCAGCAATGCACTGCTTTGCTGCCTGCAAGCTATGCTCTACAGGTATCACTTTTAGGCGAAAGTAACACAACTCCCACCTTACTGACTTGTCCGATTGGCCGCTGACTGCAAAGCCAACGAAGCACTTGACGTGCTGTCACACCGTGTGACCAGCTGTGCGATGGCTGCAGTGGCTATGTAAGGAATGTTGCGGTACTGTTGCCAGCAATATGTAGCAAAAGCTATATCGTACAAAGGGAGCTTGCTGGTGTAATTAGCTGGCGCAGTGCAACCCTAGCACTTGCTCGCAAAGCAAGGCTGTGTGCAGACTGCAGGCTGCTCCAACAGACGCCCTTGTTACAGCAACTGCAGTGGATACTGTTAGGGTCTTTCCCACCATGCCAGCGCTGATAGCGCTGCCAGCTCATAGTGCTCGGCAAGCGAACAAGCATTCTGGATCGACCACCAAGGCATGACATCGATATCACAGCAGCTGCCAGTGCACAGTGCGTGCGCGGCTTTCAGCTTGAAGGTAACTTTTCACCTGTCAATCGACTAGTTACAACCAGCAACTTCCCCAGATGACAGATGAATGCGGCGGTTGACTCGCCACAACAACAAAGCAACGCCGTCAGTGCAAGTGCCAGGCTGCAACGTTGCTGGTTCAGCTCTTGACGCCGCTTTGCACTGCGCAAAGCCTAACGCTGCACGCACCGCAGTCACTGCCCCGCGCTAGCACAAAGACTGGGACCTGCCTGATGCTCCAATAGGCCAGGACCAGATCCATGCCGCAGAGCGTTGTGTTGCTCCACTGCGTTAGGCTTGCCCAGCCGTTGGCAGCGCCTTTAGTGCCTGGGCCAGCGCCTGCAGCAGACATAGAGATAGGTGGCAGCAGCTCAGCGCCAGTGGGGATTTGACACAGCAAGGGGCCTGCAGCGCAGAACACCGTGCCTAAATGTGATCCAGGATGTTGAAGCCTCCAACACCTGCACGGCCAGCAGCGTTTGACTGACCACAAACATCACAGCAAGAGCAGCGCCCTACGCCTTACACTTCAACGTCATGCACCCCACAAAATAGTAAACCAACCGCCTCTTGTCCTCCAGGATGATTGCGGCCCCGAGGGCCTCCAGCAACCACAATGCACACATCTGATAAAAGCAGCCACAAGGAGCGAGCACAATTGCGTCCGGCATGTGTAAACTTGAACTCATCGCTTCCTGCTCCTCCAGGATGTTTGAGGCCTCCAGCAGCTTCACTACCAGCAGTGTCCTCACTGACCACAAACAGCACAACAAGAGCAGCGCCCTGCGCCTCACACTGCAACGTCATGCACCCCACAACATAGTAAACCAACCGCCTCCTGTCCTCAATGATGGTAAGGCCTCTAGCAAGCACAATGCACACATCTGACAAGTGCAACCACAAGGAGCGAGCACGAAGTTGTCCAAATTTTGTATGTGAAACTCACCGCTTCCTGCTCTTCCAGGATGTTTGAAGCCTCCAGCAGTTTCACTACCAGCAGCCGCTCGCTGGCAGTTTGCGCATGCTGCTGCAGCTGATGCAACTGTGCGGTGCCGCCGCCACCTGTGAGCAAGCAGCAGCAACCATCAGGTATAGGAGTTGATGAGTATCGCATATGAAAGTGCATGCTGGTTGTCTAAAGGTTGACACAAAAGTACGC
>CADDIJ020003177.1:0-45513 GCA_902809745.2 Tetradesmus lagerheimii
GATTACTACTGGGGTCAGTCAGTCAGTCAGTAGTTGCAGTTGACGGGCAGTGCTGGACACTTGTAAAGAATGTAGCGGTACTTGAAGGCGCATGAACGCAAGTAAAGCAGATAAACTCCCCCCTTTGCACACGTCGCTGGTGACACTGCTCATGCAAAATCTACAGACTCATGCACACGCAACTGTCCGCACCACTGGTAAGCGTTGCTGTTGATGAATCCGGATGCACCACAAGTAGCAAGCGAACTGATCCAAAAAAGCTTCCGGGGCGCCGACCCTTCAGCTGTCCAGTGAAGCACACAGGAGTGCATGCTAGCTCTGTGATACCTGAATAATTACCTCAAGGCAGCAAAAGACACAGCAGCAGAAGGAGTTGGCTGGGCCGGCGCCCTCAACGATCCTCCCTCTGCCACTGGTATTGTAGTCCTTGGGCTGTTGTCACTTGTGCCACAATCGTTCACTGAGTGAACAATTTTAGGCGGATCCTGGACTCCAGGTTTAAGTTGTGCTTCAAGCAGAGGCTCTGCTCGTTGCTGCAACGGTTGCAGAGCACCTCAGGTGTCGGACTGAGTCCCACCCTGTAAAGAATCCCTGTGGGCCTGTTCTGGAGATTTGTTTTTGGTACATACTATTTGCACCAAGCCACTGCAACTGCACCCTCATCTCTATTTCCCATCACAGTTCACCGCTTCCAAGTCCGCAAACTCCACCGGCAAACACCGTCATTTTGTTTGTTACATGTTTTTGTACACCTAGGCTCAGCACACAGCCAGCACACAAGGCGGCCCGCCCCCCTCCACCACACACCAGCCGCAGCCGCAGCCGCAGGTACACCGGCCGCAGCCGCAGGTACATATGGGGAGGTTGGGAGCTGGAAGAGGCCCTGCAGCAGCAGCAGCAGCAGCATACCGTGTGAACTTCGAGAGCAACTCAACCCTCATCAGTACTGCTACATTCTGTATGCATGCATACTGCAGCGCATGCAAACACACACACAAAGCACAAAGTAGAACCCCAAGGGTGTACAGCGTAGCCATATGCATGCGCCGCGCATCGTGGCATGTGAACATAACGCTTCCGTTGCAGGCTGCTGCTCACCTACTAGCGCAGGCGCGGGTCACTTCGGGCCTGTCCTCCCGTGCCGACCTGGGGCACACTTGTGGCTGAACGCACGCGACATGAAGCACCTGCAGCCAGCAGCAGAATGACAAGCAGTGCAAGATGAACAGACTACCCAGCAGTTGTGCCAGATGCCATGAAAATGTATCAACAGCAAGCACATTCCTGCGGATCAACCCGCGATGAGCACTTTGTGGAATGATATATCATTTCTCATCCACTCAAAAGGCTCACCACCTGCTCCCACCCCTGTCCTTCCTCTCCTCACCTGTGGGTGCTGCTGGGCTGAGCTTCGCGGGGTGCTGCTGCCACCCTGGCGCACTTCAGCGGTGATGGCGGCAGCTTGCATACTCGGTCGTGCTTCGGAGCCGATCCTCGTGCGTTGCGGCACTCGGGGGACACCAGCCGCAGATGGAGCAGCGTGCCGCGCCATGGCCGGGGGCTGGGCGGGGGGCAGGGCTCGCAAGCCGCAGCCGCACAGCCGCGCCAGCACGCACACGCGGCCACGGTGGGCCTCCTGGGCAGTCCCAGTCAGCACAGCGCCGCGTGACCAACACGCACACAGCAACACACACGCATGCACGCATGCATGCACAGGGACTGCTGCTGCACGCAGCTGCGCCATACATGCTCCTCGTGCTGACTGTGTATGCAGGCAGTGCGCGCTGTCACAGGTGACCAGCAGCTGCGACTACAGGCTGCACCTCCACACGCCAAGACATCAGAGCATGCAGCAGCACACGCACGGCAACAACCTGCAAAGCGCCTAGCTGGCACAGCAACTGACACAGCACCACACCCAACACATGCATAACACAACTAGCTATCTGCCTAGTCACTACCACTTGAGCAGCACCACTCCTTCAGCTACAAGCTACACTGACTACCCCACCCTGCCCTGAAACTGGAAAGCACACACCCTGAAAGGTGGAGCGCCACGTCATGAAGCAGCAGCAGGTGTTGGAGTGAAGTGAAGGAGTAGCCAACAGCCGCAGGGTGGCGCCTGGGCACTTGTGGAAGCCCTGAGCTTGACGTGTAGGCAGTCGCAGCAGTAGCGAGGGAAGGAGGCAGCGGACGGCAGGACACAAAGGCCACAGGGGGCAGAGGCAGAGCGAAGGGACTGCAGCTGCAGCAGCACACACTGTTAGCGGCTAAGGGCTGCTAGCTGCCTGCTGTTCCAGAACAATTCCTGTCCACAGCGCTGCCTGGTTGACTCACAAGAAAAGACGGAAGCATGGCAATGCTGCACGGGTTAGTAGCTACAGGCTGCCTGCTGTTGGCTCACATGTTACGCGGCAACATACAGAAGATGACGTCAGAATTTAACAGCTGCCCAAAACTAACATACTTTCAGGTTAGTGCATAACAAGGATAATGACACGACCGCTCCTGCAAGCGCAGTGCATAACATGAGTAATGAAACGACCGCTCCTGCAAGCACACATATGGTTAGTGTCTACTCATATGCTGCTTGCTCACTGTCACTCTTGCATCCAGCTGCCTCTGACCAGTAGCACTGCAAAGCTAGCTAACACCGACATGCAATGCACTCTAGACCGAACTGCTGCCACTTCCTGTCCACAGCGCTGCCTGGTTGACTTACAAGAAAAGACGGAAGCATGGCAATGCTGCACGTGGTTAGTAGCTACAGGCTGTTGACTCGCAGATTACGCGGCAACGTACAGGGAGTAACGTCAGTATCTGACAGCTGCCCAAGTTCACTATGATCTCAGGTTGATGCATGTACAATGCAAGTAGCAAAATAACTGCACCTGCAAGCACACACATGGTTAGGGTCTATGTCCGGCGGGACGTTAAACACGTGGCGCAGTGGTGATGACGGACGAACAGTGGCCGAAAGGTTGCAGGTTCGATTCTGAGCCTAAGCAGTATGTCCCTGGACTCAGGGATACAGTCGGCGAAAGCCGAAGGAAGGATGCTGCTAATGTCCTCGCGACTCTCCGCGGGACTCCGTCGATTGCTGGCTATATATACACACCGGCCCTGCTAGGTATGCAGTCCACCGTATGGGGTGATTCCCACATGCTGCCTAGTAAGGGGTGTAAGGGTCTGGGTGGTCTACCTTACACCGAAAATAGAGAGAATAATCAGTCTGCTTTCCGCCTCCCCAGTGGGTGAGGCGCGGTTGCCGATGCCGAAAGGTATGGCTTACAAGGATTGATTATTATTATTATGGTTAGGGTCTACATGTATGCTGCTTGCTCACTGTCATTCTTGCATCCAGCTGCCTCAGTCCTCTGACCAGGAGCACTACAAAGCTAGCTACAACCGACATGCAAGGCACATCAGACCGAAACGTTGCCAAACACAGCTCCAGATCCATGACTATGCTGCCTTAGCTGCAAAGACGCTGCACTGCATACTCGGCCATACAAGTATGCTATCACTATATGCAGAAGCAGTACTAACCAACGTTTGTCATCTGTTATACACCAAACCTGGCAAAGTCTGCCAGCCCACAGCTGAACACAGCCCTGCCCATAATATGCTGCAAGTCCCTCCAGCCTACGAGCCCAGCAGAGCGCACAAGCCCGGCATGCCAGCCAAAGCTGCTCACACAGCCCTAGTCTTACATTGCACCCTATGCACATGACAGTAGGGGGTTAGCACACAACGCGCTGCTGCTGACCTGCACTGCCCTTACCACCATATAGGTCCGGAAGCACAGTCCTCCCATTGCAGCCCAGAAAGACGAGGAGACTATGTGTATTGCCAACAAACAATGTACTTTGCTGCACAATCCTATTGACCAGGCGAACTCCAGGGGTTGACGGAGCAGTAAAGACAGTAGCGAACAGCCGTACCACACAACGAAGCACAGGTGCGAACCAAACGCGTATATGCTGTGTTATAGGAAATGTAAGTAGCTGCAAAGTCAAGCGAAGCAGTTCCAATGCTGCGGTGACATTATCAGGTACCATACTCCTCATTGATGGTGACACTCAGAAGCGGAAGCGGTATCGGTTGAATAGAAGTGCAATGACCGTATTGACTACTCTACTAGCTACTCTTCAGCTGATGTTCTGACAGTCTTGATCGTAGCACTTGTCTTATGGTCGGTGCACAGCTGAGGGGCGGCTGACGTACAAAGCATGTTTTAGCAGAGGCTGGCACTTGTTGACATTGATGCACAGCAGTGACGATCGTTGTTGCAAACTTGTTGTACTTGTTGAAGCAGAAGCGTGACCCTGATTGTGGCAAATGCTGGCGCTTGTTGTTGTTGTTGTAAAAGGAGGAGTGACGTTCGTGAACCAGAAGGTCTTAACGCCGTTTGTAACAGAAGGAGTTGAGCCAGCTCTATGTATCTATGCTGATTAGGTATGTAGCCGCGGCTGGATGAAGCTGTCTGCTGATGTTGTTGATCGTAACCCTCCTGCTCCAGGCACCTGGCGCAGAGACACACCACAGGTACACACACGCTGCCACACGCACACCACACCAACAGCAGCGCACCGGCCGCCACCCAAGGGGGCAAGGGTGGGTGGCGGCCCGCAGCAAACGCAGGTGCAGGACTGCGTCAGCATGCATGCTTTCAAGCAGAAAAGATGTAGTGCTGCACAGCGCATGCATGCTGCAACCACAGAGCGTACTTGGCTGCCAACAAGCGTATCAACCTGCAAAGGAAGCTGCACTTTTTGACCAATATAAAATAACCAGCCACCCACCTCAAGGGGTCAAGCAGGAGGGCAGTTGGTGACGCTTGTGATGCCGTTGTGGCCGGTCTTGTGCAGCAGCCTTGCGTGTCGGCCTGCAGGCGCAGGAGCAGCCACCAGCAGCACCATGGCCGCCGGTGGTTGCAGCAATCGCATGCCAAGAGCAGTCAGCAACTGGAGCAGCAGCCAGCGCATGCTGCAAGCTTCAACAACCATGTACGGATCTGTTGGGTTCAGCCGCGGCCGTCCAAGCATGCATTGCAATCAAGATAGAAGCCGTACTGCAGGCTATGCTGAAACCACCTGGAGTACACTCACAGACGGCAGACGGCCTTGGCTTGGTGGTTGGTAGCCGTGGCGCGTGTCAATGCTGCACTTGCTTCAAGCTGACTGCTGTCCAGCTGGCTGCCTACAGCTGACTGCCTATGGCTGTGCTGAAGCTGTCTACCTGCTGCTGTCACCTGTATCTACCTGCCTTCAACCTTCCATGCAAGTAGCCCATCCATCAGTTGCCATGCATGGCCTTCAACCTTGAACCACGCTGCCCACTGGTAGCCTGCCCGCTGACTATTGGACTGCGCTGATGCTGCCAACTGCAACTGCTAAGAAGCAACCTGCATCAACTGCACGCCACACGCACACACCAACAGCACACACACAGCAACCTCTAGGCGGAACCACCAGAGAGGCATAGCAGCCTAACTGCAAACCTACCACACAACACATCAAGCCACGGCAGTCGTCCTGCAAGCAACATGTTGGCAGCTGGTGTGATATGCAAGCACTGCACATAGCACGCTGCGAAAGGCATTGAGGTAACAACCAGGCCAACTGCCACACCTGTGTCTGGCCTACTGAACACTGCCCCTGTGCCTGCACTATTCCAGCCACCTGCCTGACGACTGCGTTATCTTGTACACTGTGGCTTTACGCCTGATGATGCCTCTTTTTGACCTTCTAGCCCTGCTGACTGGTCCACTGCTGAATGCGAGAAGCCTGCACTGCTTCAGATGTGACTACAAGGGCTGAAGGATAACCTGCAATGAAACGTCACACCACACCACGCGCACACGCCACACAACAGCCACAGCACACAGCAGACCATCAGTGGCACGCCTTGAGCAGAGCAGGGAAGCTAGCTGCACACAACGCTGTGCTGACAAGCACGCACACACACCTCTGCCAAGCACGCATAAATATCTCTGCACTGATCGCGTACAGCTGCAAAAAGGCAGAGCAAGCGCCAGCCACCCACCCTGCTGTAACATGCCTGTGTTGTGGCCTTGGAACTGACTTGCTGCAACTCAACCTGCAGAGAGACAACGTCACGCCAACCACGCCACACGCCACACCACGACAGCACACACAGCAGACCATAGGTGGCACGCCTAGGGAAGGGCTGGACAATCCTCAGCTGCCTAGCACAAGTCGATCATCAAGATATCAAGGCAGCTGCCAGTGCTGCTCCTACCTACAAAGTGCAGAGCAAGAGCGCAGCTGCTCACCTGCTAGTGCCGTGCCTGTATGATGATCGTGCTCTCGTTGTCAGAAGTGTGGAGACCTGCGCTAAGCGCCGAAGCCTGCATTGAGACAACGACACACCACAAGCCACACATGCAACAACACACAACACAGACCATCGGTCGCCTCCAAAACAAGATAAGATGTTGCTGCTGCTGACAAGAAGTGCAAGCAGCTGCATTATGCCGCAGGCAAGTGTACTGCACAGCTAGACAACAGCAAGTACTGACGCACTGCAAAGTGACCCTGCACAACTGCCTGCTGGGCTACTGCTGTCCCATGATCCAGATCACTCACCTGGTGACATCATTCGTAGCTCGAGTGGCATCAGTTACATCGTTGCAGGCGGAAGCTCAAGATGCAGACGAGACGAAGCCCAAAGAACGCCACAAAATACGAAGAGGAGGCCTGTGATGCTCTCTGCTGGCCGCTCCCAGATAAGTGATGACTACGAAGGTGCTGTGCCCGCTGCTCAATTGCGACAGGTCCATCAACTAGCACCAGCTGACATGCGCATCCCTAGCCCGACTCCGACAATCGCTGGTCCAGCTTGACACCTGCGCTAAACGCCAGCGCCTGCGTAGAGACAACGCCACGCCACACACCACACACACAACAGCACACCAGACCATCGGACGCCTCCAAAGGTGACAGGAAAGCGCTACCAGCCACAGCAAAACATGCACAAACATGACGTAGCTGAGCGCAGATAGGAACCACAACACGTTGCTGCTATGCTTCTCCTGGCTAAGCCTGGGCTCTCACCTGCTGCTCTTTGCAGCTCCTGGCAGAATGGACTGGTAACAACTTGTAGAACATAGTAGCCAAAGAAAGACATCCAGCGCTGACCATCAACCAATCAACAGCCTGCCGCTGAACCGGGTATGCTGACCTGCAAAAAAATCTTCAATACCAGCTGCTGTATACGCCAATTGCTTCAGCCATCATGTACTGATCAACCGTACAACGATATGCGCTGCATGGGCTGCATTCACTGCCAGCTCAAAAGTGCCAACAAACACACAAATGACCACATTGCACACTGCGCATTCCCCAATGTACTGCACTGCGACTACTGCTGCTGCAACTGCTCAATGAAAGCTTTTACAAAGCGAGCAAGCACTGCACAACAGCTCATGGCATGCACGCTGGCTGCAAGACAGCATCTGCACTCGCTGAACTCTGCAAGTAAAAAGTCGCACAACGCACTAAGCCATGCCATACACATAACTCTGCGCATCCAACCATACTGCTGCACTTGACAAAGGGACAGTAAGACGCGCATTGCACACACCCGAGGTCTGTCTACAAAACTGTTCGGTCTTTGCTCTGCTCTACAATTCTGGCACTGCTGCTGCTGCTGAGGAGGGCTGGGCGTGACTGCACTCTTCTGTAGTGTCGTCTGGGTGGTAGACTGATGGCCGCCTGGCTGCTGGTTGGGCTGCTTGGGACGCTGCAGGGCAGGAGGGGCGATGTAGGCTTGGAGGCTTGGAGGCAAGGCGGGGTGGGCTTGGCGGGGATGGCTTGAAGAGGGGTGGGGGGACTTGGTGGTAGATGATGCCTGCCTGCAGCAGCAGTGGGAGAGCACAGGCAGCAGCATGCGGAGGCACAAAGTCAGCAACGTGAGCACACCAGCCAGTCAGCAAGACAGGCAGCCACACAGCATGCAGCACAGCAACGTGCCGGGCTGTCGCACAGCAGCCAGCAGACTGCAGCTGTGCACACACGAGTGCAGCCTTGCAGGCAGCAGGCCCCATCACACCCCATCATCCGCTCTGTGCGCACACCGTGCTGCCACACGCACGCACCCATCTCACCTGGTCGGTATCCAGCTGGCAGGTTAATGCTGTAGAGGGTGGGTTGCACAGGCTGAGGGCACTTGGAGGAACGCCTGTTGACACGCTGACGCTTGGCAGTAGCCCTGGATCCCTGCAACAGCAGCAGCACCGGCAGATTGCAGTCGGTTGAGCGGGTGACACATGTACACATACAGTATGGCAGGCAGGAGCACTTAGCATCCTGATGTGCACAGCTCCACTGCAGCAATCATAGAAAGTCTCTGTGCGAAGGCAGCTGCACCAACATGCTGTCACTAGGCAGGCAAGCAGCAGCCAGCCCCTCACCAGGTCCAGCTCCGGTTGGCAGCATATTGCCGTCATGCAGCAGCTCCTGCAGGGATGGCGTTGGCTGGTGGTGATGGCCCTGGCTTGGCGGCTTGACACTTGGTTGCTCCTTGGCGGCTCCTGTGATGTTGCCTCCAGTGTACTGCCTGCGCTATACTGCCTGTGTTGCTGCTACTGCTGACATACACACCAGCGCTGATTCTGCAATGCTGCCACCAACCTCACAACATACAAGCAGACAACCAAATAACATGAATACATTTCACAGCTAGGTGAACAGAACCAAGGAACCAGGCAATACGCCTGCTGCGCTGGCCATACAAAACCAAAAACAACAAATCAGAACCTGCAGGTGTGCTGACATGCTGCTGACATTCCCTCGTCTGCGACATAATCGCATTGGCTTTGCATTCTTGAATTATGGTAAGCTGCCTTCCTGCTCTTCTTTCTCGAACATTCCCTACAATATGCCACATGCGACTCACGCTCCCTGCCTACACGCGTTTCAACAGACTACTGACAACCTTGTCAACCTTGTGACTGCAAGCTCACAAACAAACCTTTGCTGCTCTGGCTGTACAGTGCATTGCTGCCTGAACCTTTCAACATTTAGTCATGCAACATAACGACGCCGTGCCTGCTGCACTATCACAAATCAAGCACTAAAGGACACTTTATGAACAACATAGTGATGCCTTGCCTGCTGTACCTTCAGACATCAAGCATTGCAGGACAGATTTGTTGTGTTCTGATGTTACGTAACATGCTGCTTTGCTGCATATTGCTTGCTGCGTATTGCTTGCGTGCAGTGACATTCTTCAACATGTGGTTACTGCTGCTGCATGTGTTGGTCAGGCACACAACACAACACTCTCATCGGCGTATCACCAATCCCACCACTCCACAATATCTTAGCAAAAGCGATGATAGTATAGCTGCTGATTCATAACTATGCAACATGCCACTTTTAGCTTATAACTGTTGACTGTGTTACTGCAGTTCATCATGAACTCAAACCTGTGCTTTGGCAGTCTGAACTAGCACACTCGCACACACTCCGGCTGGCACACCTATGCACCTTGACAGGGTGAACAGGAACAGGGACGACAAGTGGTCTTGCGGGTATGGCTTTCAGACGGAGGACCGGAGTTCACAGCAGACGCGAGGTGGTGCAAGGACACGGTGTACAGGTGTAACATGATAACATGAAGGACACGCCTGCAAAAGCAGCAAACACAGCACCATGCCTGTGTGAATGTACAAGACAGGTGAAGTTGATGCACTGCTGACAGGTAGATGCAGCAGCCACCAGCAGCAGGCGATGGCCAAGGCAACAGCCAGAGGCACGAAGCGCGACAGCCGCAGGTGTGTATGTTGTGCGCTTTGTCATTGCACAAACAAGCAGCAGCACTGGTGTGAGATCCTGCCCCCAGGAGCACATCAAGCAAAAGCAATGATTATGCAGACACAATGTGGGTGCAAGGATACCTTTTGCGGTGAAGTTTCGGCACTTGCACAGTGGGCCGCAGGTGGCCTGTTGTAATCGTGATGAATGCGCGATGCAGGACGGGTGGGGCTCTGACGTGCGCGACATCGATGCATGATGGCCGATAACCTTCAAAGCCCTCCTGGGAGTCCCTTCCGGTGGCCGCGGATGGCCCAACGCTTGCAGTCTCTATCTACACTGCCTTCAACAGACGCGCAGGGGAGTACATGCACTGCATGCATGCATGCGACGTGCTGATCGCTGCGGCAGGAAGCCCTATCACTGCCTTTCACTTAAAGCCCTTCTGTTGATACGCTGTTGCTTTGTTACTATTGCTGTCGATATCATCTAACTACTCTATTCTTGACTAAGGTTAGGGTAGCAGCAGGCGTGCCGGGAACAGTGTCGGAGTTGCAGCATGCACACACTAGCTGACGCGGAGAGCAGGCGTAGCTGAGCAACAGCGCTTGCCGGGTGCTCGATGATGTGCGATCACAGCTTGAGCTTGTGAAGAAGCGCAGCTGAGGCGCGATGAGTGCAAGCAAGGCGGTGTGCAAGCGGGCCGCTGTGTGCCGGGCGAAAGGGCCGCAGCGACACAGGGCATGCAAGTCGTGATGAATGAGGTACCTGTAAAGATGGAATGAGGGCAGGCAGGGTGGGCAGAGCAGCGAGGGACAACACGGACAAGCTGCTTGCAGCACCCAGGCGCTGAGCAAAGCCTGCCGGTCCGTGGCGTCTCACCTTATGCTGTTGAACGCAAAGCACCTAATTAAGCTGATGCACGCTGGTCTTGGCCCCTGGCTGCGCGTGCTGGCCTTAAGAGCTCGGGCGAGACGTGCCTATGACATCCTCGTCAGCAGGGTGCAAGCGGGGGTTTGCAACAGGAAGTGCATTTGCAACGTGAACTCACCATGTATATGCAACTGTTATTTACGCAGGTTTTCAGCCATCGATTTCGTGCGAGACAGTGGCTGCACCTGGTGAGGAGGCAGTACATGTACAGCAGGCTGCAGGCCTGCACAGCAGCAATCGCGTGGCCACAGGGTCACGCCACTGTGCATGCAATTCGATCATCGAGCAACAGAAACGAGACCCTTCACGCTGCCTCACTGTGCATGACGACATGCTGCTGCTGCTGCTGCTCTTGCCTGCTGCCCCATGGGCAGGCTTCCCACTGGCAGACCACATTCAATGCATGCATGGCATGAATGCGCAGCCTTGCAGCCTTGCATGCAGCACCCCTACGGTAGGGTGTCTCTGCGTGCTTTTCTGCTGGAGTACTGCTGCTGTCCCATGCCACTGGCAGAGCCCTATCGCGGCACCTGCAACTTCCAGGGCCTGACGCCTGGCACGCTCCATCAGCAGCAACACTGAGCACTGCATCATCAACCCACCAGCAAAGAAAAGCAGGTTACAGCACAAATCACATGCATATATGTACTTGCCAGTCCTGCAATATATTTGCCAGTCCTATCCTCAGAATGATTGTGGCAGTGTTGAAACTTTCAAATTTGCAAGCTGCAAGCAGGCAATTCCTGCCTTGCGACACAGAGCAGATGCTGCTGCTGCTTATCACAGATGATAAGGAACAAATGATGCGCAGGTCCCGACCCAAACAGCAACCAAACGCCAAGCGAGGGCCATATATCTGGGCCGCATGCCAATCATCTCACGCTCCAATCGACGTGGCGCGCATGCAGCATGCTGCAACAAGCAGCATCCTCAACAGCAACCAGCCTGGGACTCACACAACGCTGTGACAACCCACACCAGCCCAGAGTGCTGCTGCTTTGCACGAGCGCACCCTACCCATGTGCTCGCGTACTCAGCCTGACCAGGTGGTCTGCCTGGACCAAATCAGTTGGCCCATATGATACGCCAAGGACCGCAGTGTTGATTGGCAGGCTAGCAATCGCTTGCAGTTGCAAAGTGCGAGCCTGCTTGCTGGCTACTGCCAGACAGTGCATACCCATAACCAGGCGCATTGTTGCCCCACGGCCATGGCACCAATTGGCACGGCCAGCAGGGCATAGTGCAGCCCGAGGTTTTGCCAACAACATCCTCTTGACAACATAAAGCATACTCAGAACGCAACTCAGACACTGTGCTGGACAATGTGAGGTGGCTACGCCTTCCCGATACATAGCTGCTACATGACCAGACAACATCAGCACCCTCCAAGCACCAACAGACAACACGACCTGCTTCAACTCTGCAAAAACTCTGTAAGGGCCAGCGTAGCTTGATGACAGCGCAGCTGATACAGACAGCGCGGATGGCCGTGCTGATAGCACGCCTATCACTTGCCAATGCAGGCTGCCAAGCGGCTGTTGCGCACCCAGCACGACTGCGATGACCGCTTGACAAGCACTGCTGCTCTCCAACTCGCTCAACTGCCTGTGTGCAGCTCCGAATCCAACCAAGACGCAGCCGTACCATTGCGCTTAGCCGCCAATATGGCGACGGCCTACGAGGCTACATAGGTGCATACGCATTTGGACGCAACTCAGTCACCGTGGCAGACGCCAAAACCCAGCTCATCTCAAGGCTGCCCAAGCCGCAAAGCATTCAACAAAAGCGCGAAGGACAGACCGGGTGCCATGCAGGATACCCCTTGGTGTGCTCGGTACAAGTGTGACCACACACTCTCTTGACAGCAATGCTTGTTCTGGCCACCTGCCAGCACCAAGCCAGCCCTCCTTTCAGCAAACTACAGCGGCAAATAGGCCTTGCCGCAGTATGGTAATGTACATCAGAACCATGCGCTTCACAGTGCACGTGTGCACGCAGATGGTCCGACTTTGGCAGCCGGCCATCTCCTGCCCATCACTCTCACCCACCAACCCACACCAACTCGCTCATCAGGCACTCTCTCAACCTTCTCTTTCCGCGTCGTGAAGCGTCATAACACCCAAATTCCATCTGCAACTCAATTCACGCACGCGCGCGCTGCAAGCTCCTTCGGTCACAACAGCAAATCTATGGTACAATAATGAGCCAAGGTATAGCTGCGGGTGAACGCTCACCCTGCGCTCCACAAAACTGATCTGGCGTCGCACGCAGCAATATGCGGCTGGCTGCACACAACTGCCGGGCTCTCAACAGTCCCAGTGTGTGCAAGACGCCAACAGTGCTACTGCACAAGATGCTTCTTGAGAAGGAGCGACTCGACCTGCAATTTAGAGACACAGTCAAGATTGTCATGGCACATGCTACATGCTATGTATAACACACGATCATGCTAGCCCATTGCACACATCACCTTCAGTGCCACACCCAATGAACAAGCAGATCAAAAGACAGTGCACAGGGCTTGGCAAGTGGGTTCTAGCCAAACAGCCTGCCTTGCAGGAGAGACACGAGTCAACAGCAAGGGGTGAGCACACTGGCTGTAGCAAAAAAGTCAAAGCAGCATGTACAGGAGAAGACAACTGCCAGGCATGCACCAAGATAGCCATACCAGGCATCACTGGCTAGTAGCCATACCAAAGCATGACAAAGGACACAAGAAGCAGAAGAAAATAGGCACTTCTGGGGCCCGGACGGCACATGAAATGAGTACACCAGCGCCAGCGTCTCCCAGCAGAACAAAAGGAAGTTGCTGCGATCAACAGAGTCACGCCGATCATCGCGCACATACACCAACCAGCAATGCAACCTACAGTATAGCAGCGGCAGACGCAACCGACACAGCTGCACATCCACGCCAACTTCAGCCAGTCCTCATCCACATGTCAGCAACCCACCACACCAAGATGCGCAGATGCGCAAACTTGTCAAGATGCGCAACCGCGCGAACTTATCAAGACCAGCCTTGCAGAAGCGAAACCAATCCACACACCAGCCCAAACAGACCACCAAGTGCACAGAGGCAATTTCTGCCGCAGCCCTCACTGCTGGCTTCAGTTCACGCGGATAGCAGCCAGGAAGGGTGACGCCAGCGCCGGCTCAGGAGCCATTGCACACAGCGCCTCACCCTCATCTGACAGCAGCGGGCAGGAGCCCTGCAGCAGCATGGCCAGGCGCGAGTGTGCTGCTGTGAAGGCCTCCAGCGCTGGCCTGCTGATGGCTGGGCAGGCACCCACTGACAGCACTGACAGGTTGGCCAGCGGCGCCAGCTGTGTGAGGCCATCCTTGGTCAGGCTGTAGCCACTGCGGGCACATGCAAGCAGCAAGGGCAGTAGGTGTTGGTTGACAATGTGTGTGTAATATGTAAGCTGCAATGGCAAGGGCTATATGTAAAAGCGCGACGAGGTGGTTGTTGTGTTCTTGCTGCATCTGTCCTGCAAGTTGTGTAGAACTTGCAGCTGCTGGTCTTCCATGTGTGGCGCATATGTGCCTGCCATGTTGATCTATCCATTTGGCGTGGGTGGTCATGCCCTTACCTGCGCAGTAACAGGTGCTGCAGCTGCTTCTGGCTGCAGCTGATGTGCCGCATCACGCCGTCCGTGACAGAGTCAATGCCCTGCAGCACAACAATAGCAAAAGCAGGCAAGCAGGCAAGACGGGTTTTAGCAACTGGCGAGAGCGTGCATCAACTACCCAACTCCGCCACGACAGTGCTGCGCACTCGGCTGTTGCTCTGTACAGCTATGGCGGCCTACCGCGCAGCCTAGCTGACACAGCTACAGCATTGCATGCTGCATGCCTAGTACTTGCCTTGTGCTCCGGTAGGCAAAGTGATGTCACATGAAGCCTACCCTGCAGCTTAGCTGATACAGCTACAGCACTGCATGTTGCGTGCCTAGTACTTGCCTAGCACTTGCATGCCTAGCAATGTGCCTAGTACACTCACATGCACACATGCACACACACCTGCACATACAGCGACTTGAGCTTGAGCAGGGGGAAGAGCAGGTGCAGCCCCTTGTTCGCGAATCCTCCCCCGAATGACAGGTGCTCCAGCTTGGCCAGGCCCTTGGGGTTGCAGGTGGGGCGCACCAGGTTGAAGCTGCCAGCAGCAAGCACCTTGAGCTCAGGGCACGATGCAACAGCAGCAAGGCCTGCAGGAACAGGCGCAGCAGCAGCAGCAGCAGCGGCAGCGGCACGCTTAGCAGCATGACAAGATGTGCACGAACAATGAGGTGAGAGTCGCCACACCGCAGTACTGCACAAACTGCCATGTTCGCTCCCTGGCCAGGCCAGTCAAGTCGGCTCGCACTGACGGCAGCTGCGCACAAGGAGAACATACCACCTCTGTGCTGTATCCCAACTGCCTGCAAGGTGCAGACACAAGCCATACAACAGCCTGCACGTCCCACCTGGCTCACACGCCAAGAGCGTGACACGCCACCAAACCACCATCCTAGCGCCTCACCTGTATCGTCCAGCTCCCAGCGGCTGCCCAGGTCAAGGTGAGTCAGTCGCGGCAGTGCGCGCAGGTGCTGCAGGCCTGCGTTGGTGGCCAGGCTGCCCTTCAGCGTGAGGTGCGCCAGCGAGGGGATGCGCCCCAGCTCCTCAAGCGCCTCGTCACCCACGTTCCTGCAATGCGGCAGGCCAAGGCATGCCACATACATACACATAATCAATATCAACAGAACATTGCGCCGGCAAGGCGATACACGGCTAAACGTACAGCCAAGACCAGCAGCCGCTGCAGCGCGCTAGACAGGTGTGCTGCCACAGTTGCAGGTTTCAAAGAGTGTTGCGTGCAGGAATTGAAACATCCAGCAGGCATGCAAGACCGGCCAAACGCAAGCCACCCACAACACTGCTGCTGTCGGTCCAACCCCCGCATCACTCCCTGCCTATGCAACCAGCTGCAGAGTTCGGGCAGCGCACCTGCAGCCTGTCAAGTTGATGGTGTGCAGGTTTGGCAGTCCTGCAAGTGCCGACAGCCCGCGTGGGCCAATGTCGGTGTGGCTCAGGTCCAGCACCTCAAGCTTGTACAGCTGGCGCAGCGTGACAAACGCTGCATCGCTGACCCAGCGGCAGCGGCTGAGCCCGAGGCGCTTTAGGCTGTGGCTGAGGCCTGTCAGTGATGTCAGGCCCAGGTCATCGATGGTGATGATGTCAGCGTCAGCGTCACCCAGGTCAAGCTCCTGCAGCAGCAGGGACAGCAGCAGCGACAGTATGAGCATCTACTGTGCGAGAGCAGCACAACAAGCTACCAGATATCAAACGAAGCCAGCACCTGTGTGCGCTTTGCTGCAGCATGCTGTTGTCGTAAGTGCCGCAGCACCGCAGCTTGTGGGCATGGCAGTGTGATGAACACAGCATCCAGCATACTTGCACACAAGCACTGTCACGACACGCACCTCCAGGCAGGGGAATGCTGCGATGTCGCGCAGTGCTGAGTGGTCAGCCCAGCGTGACGGCGCCAGCTTGCACAGCTTGGGGCAGGCACCCCGCAGGAAGGCCAGCAGCTTTGGCGTCACGTGGTGGCACTTCTTGAGGTTGACCTCCACAAGGCTGCCCAGCCACTGCTCGCTGCCTGCCAGGAACTTGATGAGCGCGCTGTCAGTGATGGATGCATCCTCCCAATCGTACGCCTGCGTGTATGTGATAGCCAAGCCAGGGAGTGAGGAGGAACGCAAGGTGTGTTGTTCATGTTGTATGCTGAGCAAGGAAGGGTGCTACAAGCAAGCACAGCTGCGCAGAAGAGTGCTGTAGTGAGCCCATGCGGCGGAAACAATGTGGTGTTGTGCTGTTTGTAGCTCCTGCTGGTGCTGCTGGGCGCCCACCTTGAGGGTGCGTGCTGCTGGGAAGGGCTGGCCCAGCTTGGTGCCTGCAGGGCAGTTGTTCAGCGTGCTGGCAGGCACCAGCACAGTCCTCACTGACTGGTTTACGAGCTGGCGCTGCCGGGGGTTGGTCATCCTGCAGGACATTTGCAGTGCAGGGAATTTATCGGTACTGCCACGGTACCGCCAGGAGCATGCAGCATGCATGCACAAAGGCACGTAGCCGCAACAGGATGGCATGTGCACATGCAGTATGGATGCTAGGCATTTAGCTGTGCAGCTTACAAGTAGAAATGAGTTAATCAAATGCCCTGCGCCTTGAGGCGATTCCGGATGCTGTAGCATCAACATGGCAGAAGCCGCGGTACGAGCGCAACACTGCTGCTGCTGCTGCCGTGCGCGCACCTGAAGACCTTCTTGTCTCCGCTGGACAAGCGTGGCAGCAGGTGCTGCTGCACCAGGCTGTCAGGCAGGCCATCTAGTGCGACCTCAGCGTTACAGCAGTCGCCGCATGAGGTGAGCCAGTTGCACTTGCTGCACTTGGCCTGGTCAACAGCCATTCCCACCAGAGCAAAAGCTGGAAGCTCCTGGCGTCGAAACGAGAGGCTGCGTAGCTTACGTGCCTGCAGGATCGCCGAAAAGATGTTCTACGATCAGCTGCTGGCCATGCGCTGCGCTCGTAGGCCTGTAGGGCTCTCAACGCCGGCTTGCATCGCCCAACCCCCGTAACCAGTGCATGCGCAGCGTGCCAAGCAACCAGCAGCCAAACCAGGAATATCAGCTGCGTAAATTCACTTACTTGAAGCAGGCGCACCAGCAATCGCGCACGCCAGCACCAGTGAATAGAGTGGGCCCACAACTGCGAGCGTACTGTGCGCTGACGGTGACACAAATTCGATCATCAACGAAGAAAGTCTGGAGACGGGCAGTGTTGCGTGTTGTGTACCGGCGGGCGCAAACCCTCGTTCGACAAGACCATAACACACGAGATTTGGTTTGCATCTGTGCAGCTCTTGCATCCCTCCTGCCTTCAGCTGACACATATATAGCCTATTATGCATTCTACGTCAAGACCAGGGCAAGAATCACTCCTTCTACCAGCATGGCAGAGCCCTGCTGCAGCAGCTCAAACCAGACGTAAAGCAGCGTTCTGCAGGTTGCGTCTGCTTTGATGAAGGATATATATTAAGCTGAGTACATTAAGCTACTGTAATTGAACATTCACCATTGTTCCACCTCTCTCGCATATGCAGATGACAGCAAAAGCAATGCGGTCACCATCATGTGACATCTGCTTGGACACGTCTGTCATGTGGCTGGTGCATGCCACTGTGTTTGTAACATGATGCCTAATACAAATTCAACAGACTGATGCTATGAGGATTGTCTTTGTGATAGCAAGCTGAGCAGCAGTTGCTGCTTTGGTCACCAGCCTTCTCGTGATTGTGGCACTGCCAGGCAGTGCTTGGTGATCTCCTGGCCTGTTTCGGCGTGCAGGTGGCAATTTGGCATATGCAGGGCAGATCTTCGTCCATCAACATTACAGTGTCGTGCCTATGTACGGCTGTGCCGGGCACCAGCGATGTCGCAGTGGTTGTACAGTGGTTGTAACACATGACACCAGTGCCGTAACAACACCACGCGCCGTAGAAAGATGCCATTCAGCCATACCGCATAAATAACGAGGAGCTTTGTTTTTCTAGTGTTGCACAGGCGTGGTCAAAGCTGCCGGAAGTGCGATGGCTGTTCGAACACCTTGACTGCTGACGATCGACAGATGGAATCCGTTGCCCTGCACAAGCCTGCATGTAACACTCTGTACATGTGGATTGTTGTATGACACGGAGCTTCCACGCATCTGCACACACCGTTTGGAGGCAACGTGAAAGAGACAGCAGCTGAAGAACAACAGCAGCAGCGAAAACATGGACTCTCGTGTTGCAGCGTTTGTACACTACTACGCCCGTGAAGGGCTGGTGCAACATGTACAGACAGTATGTAACGAGGTTATAAAGCAAGCGCCTAGCGCAGTACTGCAGTTCTGGCGCGCATATGGGCTGCTTGCTTCAGGCGCAACAGCAGGGGTAAGCTGCTTGGGGCAGGCAGCGCCATACAGGCGCATAGTGATGGTTCTCACCTCAGATTTCAACATAAGCATGGATGTCTTTAGCTGAATGCGCCCGCATGGCTCTGCTGCAGGCTATGCGGGAGTTGTATGCTGTCCAGTCTCACCCAGATGTAGAGCTGGCGTCAACAGCTGCCCTGCTCACAGCTCACCAGGCAGCCAAGATTGTGGACCATGATGCAGTTTCGAAGCTCTCTATGCAGCTGGAGGTGAGGCCAAAGCAGAGGCTGTGGCAAGAGACTTTCCAGAAGCTGCATGGCGTGCAGGGAACGCACAGGCCTGTTGCGCAGGGTCCTGTAGGCGGTAGACAAAAGCACAACCAGTGTGACATCTGGGATGCTGGCACGCCTGCGCGCCATGCACGCTTAGGAGCAGTACTGTTGTTGCAGTATATTGCACCCTAGTCTATCACTTTGTCACTATGCAGCTGGTCTAGTTAACACTGTTTGGGTGCTCACTTGGCTCATGCTGCAACGTGAACTGCTGCAGGCAGCAGAGGGAAGTGTGAGCGGCCAGGCAGGCCTCCAGCTAGCAGCGTATCTGTTCTACACGCATAGCTTTGAACGTGCTCGCAGCATCTTGGAGCGCTGCCTACAGCCAGGGCAGCGCAACGACAGCAGCACGTTTGCCAGGCCGCAGACGCTGCTGGGCTTTGTGCTGCTGGAGCAGCATGCCCAGGAGGTGGCTGAGTTGCGGGATGCGCGTGAGCTGCAGATGGCGCTGCAGCTGTTTGATGGCGTGCTGCAGCAGGACCACAGCGACCTTGAGGTGCGCAGCAGCTGCCAAGCAGCTGCTGGAACACAGACACAGAAGCAGCAGCAGGAGGAGGATATGGGAGCACGGGCACTGGCGCCAATATGCAGAACAATGACATGCCTCAGCTTGTTCTGACAGCAGCGTGCATGCGTCTTCATTGCACCCGTGGTGCTCGCAGGATTAGATGGACTCTGATGCCAGCGCTTTTTGGCATGAACTGTGCTGTGCTGACCGCCATGTGATGCATGCTGCAGGCGCTGCTAGGCAAGGCACGTGCCTTGGAGGCCACTCATGAAGCACGCGCTGCTTGGGAGCTGCTGTCGGAGGCTTCACTGCAGCTGCCGTGGGCAGTGCCGCTGCTGGTGGAGCTGGCGCGGCTCACACTGGCGCAGCAGGACTGGGAGGGGCTGGCTGATATAGTGGGCAGGCTGCAGCAGGCAGATGGCAGCAATGTCATGGCTCTGGCATATACAGGTGCGTGCAGCGGCAGAAATGAGAAAGGGCACTATGCACACTGGGCTTGCCTTGCAAAGTTTGCACTGCAGGAGATAGTACCTGCAGACACACGGCTATTCTGTATGCGTCGCACTGCGTATCACAATGTGGAGTGAACTGACAGAAGGCGCTCTTGCCTCACCACGTGACTGCAGCTCTCAGCACTCTGCTGCTTGATGGCAACGGCAAGGGGGCTGCGCAGCAGCTGGCAGAGCTGGCAGCAGAGGTTCAGCAGCAGGAGCCACAGAACGCTGGACTCATGTTGCAGCTGGTGAGCAACGGCATCTTTCAGCAACAGATGCTGCTGTAACAGCTTTGCAGCCGGCCATAGCAGTTGCATTGTGCGGCTGCAAAGCGTTGATCCTAATGTCACAAACCAAACGCCTCTGCCTACTGTTTTGCTGCTGCTTTTGTTCTGATGTGCCCCACCAGGCTGCCCCCTTTTCCAGGCTTGCTGGCGGCGATGCTGGTCAGCTGGGCATCACACTCAGCCTGGCAGAGAAGGTGTTGCAGCTGCAGCCGGACAACGTCAACATGGTGAGCTTGTGCTGTCAGCACTATCTGCAACTGCTAATCAATGATCATTCCGCATCTGCCTGCACAGCCAAGTGACAGCAGTCCTTGTGCACTTGGATATTGAGCACGCCTGGGGATGGAGCCGTACTCGTGCCTGCCCTGCAACATCTGTTGCTGCTTCACTCCGCTGCAGATTGTTGAGGTTGCCATGCAGCAGCTGATGCTTGACCAGCCCACAGCAGCAGCAGAGGGCTTTGAAGCAGCGCTGAAGCTAGACGAACTCAACATGCGTGCAGCACTGGGCCTAGCAGAGGCGCACTTGGCAGCAGGGCAGCTGGAAGAAGCTGAGCAGCAGCTGCAGTTCCTACCTGAGCTGCTGGCAGCCAGCAAAGCAGCTGGCGGCCTAGGTGCAGATGCCATGGAGGTGCATGGCCATGGTCGTCAGGTGTTTGGCTTTGCAGGATCAGCGCTGAAGCTGGGAGTGGCCGGCTATGGGCAAGATGCAGTGTCACGCCGGGCCTCTAGGGTTACCACAGACAGCACAGGGGGTCTGCAGCTAGTGGCAGGCGCCAGCAAAGAGGATGCGTCAGAACCGCTGCTGCTGTACCTGCGTGGGCTGCTGGCCTGGAAGCAGGGCAAGCAGCAGGAGGGCCTCCAGCTGCTGCAGCAGTACATGGACCTGCAGCTGACAGTGGTGGAGGACTTGCCGTATGGCCTGGGCATGTTGGAGGCGCTGCATGCCAGCAGGGTGCTGGGGCTGCTGAGGCTGCTGCTCAGCAGCGTGGGTGGCGACCCGCGGCAGTCGTCGGACCCTCCCTCACCATTGCTGGCCAACTGCATCAGGTACATGCATAACATCAAAATAAGGTGTATGCAATACAACAAACCTTTGTCCACCACACCTCAGGTACATGCATAACATGCAGCCAGCATGGCCGCCAGGAGCTACAGAGTCTGTTGCAGCCGAGAGCATGCCGTGCCCAGCACACACCAGATATCGCACTAGGCACCTAGTAACACATGACAGAATAGATGCATGCTTGTACCTCACTTGTGCCTTTTCCCCTTTGCTGCTGCTTTCCCAAATCTTATGCAGGGTGCTGGAGATGCTGGCGCGCTTCACGCATGCCCACCCAGAGGCACAGCTGCTTGGAGCCCGGGCGCTGTTTCTCAACGGTGCTCTGGACGCAGCATCACGCAAGGCAGCAGACATCCTGCGCTTCAACGGGGACAACATCCAGGCTGTGCTGCTGGTGGTCGGTGTGCATGTGCGGCAAGGGCGGCCTGCTGAGGCCATGGCAGCGCTGGAGGCAGCAGTCAGCGCCAACTTCAGCATACGTGACGCACCGCTGTACCATGTGACGCATTCACAGGTGCTGGTGGCCAATGGGCGACTAGAGGATGCCAAGAAGGTGCGGGTGCTCCTGCAAGCACATCGCTGGTGCTCCTCGTCAAACGTGCTTGGGTTTGCAATCACTGCTACCACTGTTAGACGGCCACGGAGCAATAATTGCTAGCGGCTAGCATAGTCATGGGTTGTACTACAATGCAACCGCCCTGGTGTTGGCAACTTGAGTGGTGTTATCAGTCACCTTGCGCGCTGCACTCGCGACTGTCTGCTCTGTGTTGCCTACGTGCTGTTGCTTTGCTAGGTGCTGGAAGCGGCTATGGCACTGCCTGGTGTGCGCACTGCAGCCACAGCAGAGCAGGCAGCGCTGCTGGCAAAGCGTGGCTGCCTGCCCACTGTGCATGAGCGTGCCAGCATCTACCTGCTGCTGGTGGAGATCATCGGGAAACTGAACAAGGGCCAAGAGACACCAGAGGCAAAGAAGGTGAGCCCACCAGTGCTGTTGCAGCAGCAGTGCTGGGTCACAGCATCTTGTATTCGTCTTTGCATCGCAGCATGGAAAACACGTCAGTTGCCAAATGCATACTGGAATGCAGCACGGGGCGCAGCCAGCGCAAACCACTAAGCAACATATTTCACCTTGCATTAGGGCTTTAACATTGATACAGAGGTTTGCTGCTAACATGCATCGTGCTGGCATTGTCCAACTGCTCTTGCAGTACCTGGCAGATGCAGTGCGGGAGTTCACAGGCACCTGTGAGCGAGTGCGCGTCATGGTGGCAGACTGCGAGGCGGCAATCCCAGGCGGTGACGTGGCAGGCGCACTGCAGCGGCTGCGGCGTGTGCCCGAGTCCAGCCCGCACTACACGCGTGCACGCGTTGCCATGGCTGAGATCTACCTGAAGCACCGCCAGGACAGGGCCGCGTACATCCAGTGCTACCTTGACCTTGTGGTGAGTGCTGCTGGTGATGTGTGCTGCGAGCTAGCATAGCCTGTTGGAGAAAGGGCAAGCTTGTATGAACGGCGGTTGCGACGATAGCCCAGCAATTTTGGCAAGTACAACAGTAGCACCCCACAAGCAGCCATTCCCTGCCGACTGGGAAGATTCAATGCTGGATAGTTTCTGGACACTGATCATGCCGTTGCAACAATTGCTGTGTGTGTCTGGCTTGCAGGAGAAGACGCCAGACTATGACTCCTATTGCCTGCTTGCTGAGGCGTTCCTGGCAATACAAGAGCCAGAAAAGGCAGCACGCGCATACGAGGTATGTTGCAGACTGCGATGAGCCGTTGTGATGGGTGTTATCATCTGATGCTGACGCACTGCATTTTGGCAAGGTTGCAAGTGTGCAGAGTGGTGACCCCATGCTCAAAACCCCTTCCTGCACCCTCTTGGTGCGCTAGCTCCTGCTCTATGTATCCGCTGCTGCTGTGTGTTGTGCAGTCCGCCCTGGCGCTGCGGCCCAAGGACGCAGACTTGGCGTTGGCAGCTGCACAAGCGCTCATCGCTGCACACAACTACAACAGGGCCATCGACTACTACAACAGGTGCGCGTAGCCTTCGTTGTCATCAGCATCTGCAGCACATGTGTTAGCACTGCCATAACACCCCTTGTCTGGTTTGTTCGAAAATCAGCATCTGCGCCATCGTGAGAACACCGGTTCACTCGCAGGCTGCAGCCATTTGGGCAGCATGCGCACGCTTCTTCACGGCAGTACACGTGGTGCTGGGTTGCAGGGCAATCCGCAACGATCCCAACAAGGTCGTGCTGCAGCATGGCCTGGCGCGGCTGCTGCTGCGGCTTGGCCAGACTCGCCAGGCCACCGCGCTGCTGGACCAGTGCCTGGAGGAGCACAGGGCACGCGGCAAGGCAGGCGGGGGCGGCAGCCTGGAGACGCTGGCGTTGGATGTGGACACGTGAGGGCACCCAGCACAACAGCAGCAGCAGATGCGCACCAAAGTTGTTGTTGCATCCAACAATGCAGTACATCTGTGCTAGTCGTCCGGTAACTCAGTTCCGTGTATTGGACTCCTTGTACAGTCTGTGGTTGTACGGGGGGCATCTGATGTGATAGCTAACTTGCTTTTATCGCAATGCGCTGACCGCATCTCACTACACTGTTTGTGTGCAGGTGGCTGTTACTGGCCAAGCTGCAGCAGCAGTCTGGCAATGCCGAGGGCTTCACGTCTGCACAAAACCATGCCCTGGAGCTGCAGCGCACATTGCTAGAACAGCTGCGGCAGTCTGGCGGGGCGCCTGCAGGCAGCTCAAGCAGCAGCACCAGCAGGGGCAGGCCCAGCCACGGGGTTGCCGACTTGCTATCTGGGCTTGGTGGAGGTATGGCAGCAGCTGTGGGCAATGCTGCGTCGGCCAAGGCGAAGGCCGCCAGCATCTGCTTTGACCTGGCAGAATACTACCGGAAACACAGGCAGTTTGACAAGGTGAACAGCGACTTGTGGAGGCATGCCTGCCTGCTGTGTGTAACAGCGCCTCTGGCATGGAAAGCAAAGCGTGCATACCGTGATGTGTGCATTCAACGCCTATACTAGCTAGTCCGCAGCACAGCTGCTTCCTGGCTGTTGTTCCTGGCTATGGCCGTTGTTCACCACATGCCGTGCTGTACACTGTCGTATGGCCCGTCTGCAGGCTGAGGAGGCCTACCAGGCTTGCCTAACGCACCAGGACAAGCATGGTGCTGCACACCTGGCATTGGCGCGCCTGGCACTAGCAAACGGACAGGTGCGCAGAGTGGAGTGCCTGGCGCAGTGTGATCACAGACAGTTGCAACATGTTGATGCCTGGTTTGTGATGGATACGTAGCTCATTTGATGTCCAAGCCGCAAGTGCTTGCGGGCCAGGTTGCACGCGGTGTGACTGTGACATCAGCCACAGGCCAGGTGGCACGACCGTCTCTTTGCTGACGACATGCGTCTGATGCCCTTCTTGCTCTGCAGATTGAGGCATGCCAGACACACGCCACTGCGCTGCTTGAGGACCAGCCAGACAATGAGGATGCTGCCATCATGCTGGCAGAGCTGATGGCGCACCAGGTGGGTGTGCGAGTCCCTGACTGCAGTGCAGCACCTTGCGTGCAGCAACACACAGCTGTGCAAGAACAATTCACACCCGCATGGAGTACACTTGCATCTGCTGCTAATGCCAGCGTATGAAGAGCGACGCCTTGCAGGACCTGCACTAACGCCTGTCGTTCATTTGCACTCCACACGCGTGCACGCACCCCCACAGGACAACCACGGGTCGGCAGTGTTCTACTTCCAGCAGCTGTTGGACCGCAAGCCTTGCCACTACATGGCCTTGGTGCAGCTGCTGGGGCTGCTGCGGCGAGCAGGCAAGCTTGAAGATGCAGCCAAGTTCATCGCAGCAGCAGAGGCAGCGGCAGGCGGCCAGCCAGCAGCAGCTGGTGCGGCACCGCGCAGCAGCATGCTGGCCACACCTGCCAATCCTCCTGCTGCGCCTTCAAAGCCTGCAGCTGCTGCAAGCAACAGCAAGGCTAATGCTGACGCAGGGCTGCAGTACTGCAAAGGGCTGCAACAATGGTGAGTGTGCTGCTTGGGTGTAATGCAACAACACCAGCATGCCTTGAATGGAAACGGCAACAGAGCACGGAGCTTGCTGCTGCGTTGTAACCTGTCTAAGCCCCTACACACCTCACTGTTGAAGCTTGCTTTGCTGGTTCCTGCCTGCTAGGTACCTGAACAACCTTCGTGATGCGCTCAAGCACTTCAATGCAGCACGGCGAGACATCAAGTGGTCCAGCCAGGCGCTGCTAGCCATGGCAGAGATCTACCTCAACCCTGAGAACAACATCAGCTGGGCATCCGAGGGGGGCGAGGCAGACGGCTCGCAGTCAGGCGCTGCTGCTGCTGTCGATGCTGAGACGCAGGAAGCCATCAAAGCAGCCAGCACGCTGCTGCAGCAGTTGCGGCCCGCAGACATGGAGAGCAACAAATACAAGGTGTGCCTGAGGGTGTTGGTGCCACCTGAGGAGCCCTCTCATGCATTTCAGTAGGATCTTGACCAGCTCTGGATGCTTTGGCGTACTGCTTCTTGGCGGTTCCCCAGTCATGGTGATGCTCCTAGCTTGACACACCCAACGACGCTGCAGTCCATGCACAACATACGCTGCAAGCATGTCTTGCTGCACCATGTATGACTCGTGCCATGCTGTGTCACTGCTGCATGCTGCATGCTGCATGCTGGCAGGTGCTGTGCACGTACACGCTGATGGCCACCAAGTCGCGGCCTGATGTGGAGGCGGCAGTGGGGCAGCTGCTGGACATGGCCAATGCTGACCCCAGCAACGTGCCTGTGCTGCTGGGCCTGGCACATGGCTTCCTGCTGCTCAAGCAGACAGCAAAAGCACGCAACCAGCTCAAGGTGTGCAGGATGCGGAGCTGCACTGCCATAATGCGTTCATGTCATTGCACAGCAAGGGGGCACAGGTTGCATCGTCGCATGACTTCTTGCTTGCGGAAATCACAGCAGATGCTGTACTGCAGTGCCAGTAGTAAGTAGGCCACGGCCTCATCCATTGTGTCCTGCCATGCGCAACAAATCAGCCAACCACAAAAGGTGATGCCCTGTGCTTTGTTACTGCTGTGCTGCAGCGCGTGTCCAAGCTGCCGTACAAGCCTGACGAGGCTGACGAGTTTGAGCGCGCCTGGCTGGCGCTGGCTGACATACACATCGCAGGCGGCAAGTTTGACCTGGCACAGGTGAGGCGGCAGGTTTGCCCTGCCTTCTGCACACCACCTATCATGATGCGCGTGAATGATCCACTGCCAGCGTAGACAGCATGTCCCTGTCTCTCTGGGGATGGCACCCTGTACTGCATGCTTTGACGCTACTAACATGCGTCCTAGCGTTCGTGCAGGAGCTGTGCAACCGCTGCCTCAAGTACAACAAGTCCTGCAGCCGCGCATGGGAGCTGCTGGGTTCCATTGCTGAGCGTGAGCAGGCCTACAAGGACGCAGCAAACCATTACGAGCACGCTTGGAAGCTGGCCACGCAGGCAAACCAAGCAGTGGGCTACAAGCTGGCCTTCAACTACACGAAGGCGGGGCGCCTGGTGGATGCCATTAGTGTGTCACAGGCAGTGCTGAAGACTGATCCGCAGTATCCCAAGATCAGGCAGGATGTGCTGGACAAGGCACGCATGGCACTGAAGCCCTAGTTGGGGTAACCGCAGCAGCAGCACAGCGAGTGATAGTGTAGGCTACGACTCCTTGCCATGCAGAGCTATGAAGCTGTTACTGAGCACTGAGATCAAATTTTGCATTGATGAAGTTGAGAAGGCGTATGCCGACGGCAGCAACAGCTATGTGATCACATGAGCAGTTGCGAAACTGTCACAGTCACACTTTTTTTGTCAGTCTTGAGCAGCTTGCAGAAGCGGGTGCAGCGTGGCGGGTCACTATGTAAGATGGAGTGTAATTGTATGTATCAGGCTTCACACATGGCAACGACAGGTTGCACTCCGCAGAACATTCACAAGCATCAAGGATCTGAGTCAGCATGAGGTTCTCGTATGCTGCTGCGGCACTGAAAGTTGTAATCATATAGCATAATTAGTTGTGCGCAGCTGGGAGCGGGATCGGGTAGCCCGAGGTGAGGGACGGCAGGCAAGCTTCGCTCACATGTCCGTGCCTACGCATTTGACGTCCCGTGATGCACATTGTGTGTAAAATTTATAGACCTACTGATTAAGCACAACTTACGATCAGAAGCTGGCCCTTTGGCGCTGTTTGATGCACCAATCCTCTCCAGCCTAGTCCTATGTAATGTGTCACAAATGCCCTTCTGGCATAGCCTCAGAGCTCACGCTTTCACAGCCAACAGCTCCCCGTACCCTTGATCAGGCACATCACGTAGTGCTTGTCACCCTGCACACCTGCCGTGTCTTGCATCTGACCGCTAACCACCCAGCCCTGCTGTGCACCTGCAGTGCAGGCGCTGCACAGCTGATCCGCACACACAGGGCAGCTCAGCTGCACAGCACTGCAGCCCCATGCATGCGTCTCTCTTCTCCTCGCTGCGGCCGCGGTCCAGTCAGAACCTGCAGTCATGGGACCGCTACAAGGAGATGGAGCAGACAGCCAACAAGCAGCTGGCAGTGACAGACACAGGCGACTTGCTGGAATATGAAACGCTTGTGTCACGCCTGCTGCCACCCAACATCAAAATCGATAATGATACATATGAGGTGGGCCTGCTGGCAACCATCCAGCGCGTTTGCATTGTCAGTCAGCCTGACTGTTGCTGCGCCTGCAACCTTGCTAGCGCTGCACATGCTGAACTGCAACTGCTGCATAGGCACTGCTGCTTCATTGTGTGGTACCAGCATGGCAGCTGATGCTGCGGTGTGTGAGTGCCTGCAGGACAAGACGGTGCTGATTGTTGACTCAGCAAACCGCCCAGGCACACTCGTCGAGGTGAGGGCGGCGGCGCAACAGCAGCGGGGGTTGCTGCCAGCCTGCTGCTGTTCACAAGTTGCTGTATTTGCTCTTTTGGCATCATGCCAATGTTGCTAGGGGCCACCAGCAGTAGCAGGCAGGACCAGTACCAGCTCACCTGCACTCACTGGCATTTGTCCAGATAATACATTCTCTTGAAGCGACTGCTGCTGCTGCTGCTGTGCTGGCAGGTGGTGCAGTGTCTCACGGAGTTGGGGCTGAGTGTGAAGCAGGCGCGCATCAGCAGCGATGGTGGCTGGTTCGTGGACGGTGAGCAGCCACAGGTCTGCTGCCAGGCTACATATGCACAGTCAACTTGGTGCTGCAACGTTGCCTGCTGCTGCTCCAAATGGCTAGCGCTCAGCAACGCCGAAGGACACGGATGAGGATGCTGTGCGTGCACCACTGTCGAGCCTGTGCCGGCAGCATGCCCTTGCTAGCCTGTGTGCGGTGCTTGGCGCTCAACTCCATAACGTAACAATATCAACAACTGACTAGCATCACTTCTGCTGCTGCAGAGTTCCACGTGTCAGAGACGCCCAGCGGGCGCGTGACAGACCCCAAGAAGGTCAACGCCATCAAGAGCATGCTGTCACTGCCAGAGTACACAGGTGGGGAGGGGGCCGCTGCAGCACACGTCAGTCAGAACACAATGTGCATGCGTACGCGCTGCTGTATACTACGCCAATGCTAAAGTGCCTGCAGAGCTCCAGGCCCTGCTGCTAGTTGCAAAGCGAACATGTGTTTGCTGCAGAGCGCATGACTGCTGCTTCTGGCTGCCGATGTGTGTCATGCAAACACTTTTCGCCCCTGTTGACCGATGCAGGCGAGCCTGCTGAGATGCACACGGTGTTCCAGATTGCTGGGCCTGAGACGCCTGGGCTGCTGGCTGAAATCACTGAGCTGCTCTCACACAACGGGCTGGAGATACGCACAGCAGCAGTGAGCGCCCGCTGCCCTCTCAGCAAAGAAGCAGAGCAGCCGTTACACAGCTTGCTGCTGAAGCCTCCTGTATCTTAATGTTGTGAATATGCACTGTGCCTTACAGGGGTGTGTTTGCAGTGGTGCATGTTTCACTAGCGACTGTCCTGCTTGCTGCCTTGCCCCACCTGCTGTTTGGTGCCTGGCTATCCGCAGGCTTGGACCTTCCATAGCCGCGCTGCCATTGTGATTGGCGTCACTGAGCGCAACGCACCAGTGGCTGACCGCGTGAAGCTTCACCGGCTGCGGCAGCTGCTGATCAAACTTGTGGAGAGGCAGGGCGACGGAGCAGTGTCAGTGGAACAGGTACGGCAGCGCTAGGGTTGCGCTGTCGTGATGCGTCAGTAAGAGTTGTGGCATAAGCATTGTGCGGGAGTGCTGTGTGCTTGCGTTGCAGCTGTATGGGCCTGTGCATGCGCTTTGATGAAGCTATTGCAAAACGAAACTGGCCGTCTTTAAGGCCCCGCTTGGTGGCGAGATCTTGCTAAAGCTCTGCTTGACACATTGTATAGCATGGTGTTGCTGTCGCGTCTTTTTCATCTGCCTGCCTGGCTGTCTGCCTGTTTGCTCTGCATTTACACCTTCACGCAGGTTGAGGGGCCTGTGCACCATGAGCGCCGCCTACACCAGCTGCTGCTAGCCGACGAGGTGCAGGCGTGGAAGCAGCTCTCACGCCTGCAGCGCCAGCACTCGCTGCCCTTCCCAGCACCCATCTACACAGCAACCAGCGGCGCTGCAGCAGCAGCAGCAGCAGCCGCAGCCGCAGATGCAGCAGATGCGAAGTATGATCAGGCAGGGCTGCCTCATACCCCCAAGACTCCTCGGCAGCAGTGGCAGCGAAAGATGCTGCCGCCGCAATGGACAGTTGATCAGTTGGGCCAGCCAATACACCGCGAAGCTAGCACAGACACGGCAGTGCAGCAGCAGATGCAGCCAGCTGCAGCCGGAGCTGTGGACGCCCACAGCTTTGTGGCTCCTAACAATGCGTATTCTGTGGATGCACCAGATGGGTTGGCAGCTGCACTGCCTGTGCTACCAGAGGAGGCTGCACAGCTTCCTGCAGGGCTTATCGTCAGCAGGGATGGAGGGTTGGCTGCCAGGGATGCTGCTGCTGCAGCGGCAGCAGCGGCTCAGCAGGCCAGTGTGGACAAGCTGATAGCACTGCTGCAGCCGCAGCCACTGGCACATGTAGCCTCATTGCCTGCAGCGCGCCAGCAGCAGCAGCAGCAACAGCAAGGAGCTGCTACCAAGGATGCAGCAGCAGGTGGGGGCACTGACCAAGGAGCAACAGCCACCAGCAGCCGCACAAACAGTCACAGCGTAGCATCAGAGCGGCATCAGCAGAAGGTGTCGAGCATCTTCAGGTCTGTTACAGAGCCGCAGCAGGACCTGCTTGCGGCAGTGTCAGCTGCAAGTGCGTCTAGCACTGCTACACATGCTGGTGCCGCTGCCAACACCAACCACGCGCATGCAGCACAGCCTGGCTTGCCTCCCCGCCCACCTAGTGCATTGTCAAACCACACTGCTGCCCCACCAGCACAGCAGCATTCACAGCAGTTCCCGCAGCAGCAGCAGCAGCAGCAGCAGCCAAGCTACTCGTCGGTCTCAGCTCCATCCAGCCCAGCTGCACCTAGGCCTAGCCGCATTGCTGCTGCTGCTGGCCTGGCCCCCATAGCCGTCAGGAGGTCCATCTCTACCACCTCAAGACATGCCGCAGTACCCTTCAGCCCTGGCAGGATGGCTTCTGCTGCTGCAGCGGCTGGGCAGCTGAGTCCTAGGGGTGGACTGGGGTTGTCTGGAGCAGCTAGCGCACCCCTGGGGTCCCTACCTGCAGCAGCAGCAGCAGCAGCAGGAAGTGGCGGTATGTTTGGGATGCAGCAGCAGCAGCAAGGTGGGGCTGGTGGGGGTGATGTGGCAGCTCCCGAGGTGCAGATCCAGCACAGCAGCCTGTTCAACTACTGGCTGGTGACCATACGCTGCAGGGACCGCAACAAACTCTTCTTCGATACGGTGAGGGGCGCTGCGCACCTGCAGTGGCCTACTGGTAGTGCTGATGCGTACTACGTGCAGACATAGCTGCACGCACAGTGCGCGGCAGCTGGTGCTGTTGCGTCTGTCTAGTTAGTGCTGGCATGCATGGTCAACCACTCATTTGATCCGCTCAGGCGGTGCTGCAGGGTGATGTTGTGATTGCGAAGTGTGCACAGCCGAGTGCTCACCACAGCCACATCACCACCCTGCAACATGCACAGGAAGCAGCCGCAACCGTGCTCCTTGTGTTGCCTTTAGTGCCCCGGGTTTGTCTGCAGTGCACCCAAGTGCTTGTGAACTGCCTGCCTGACTGCTGCTCGTGCTGTGTAGGTGTGCACGCTGTGTGACATGCGCTACGACATCTTCCACGCAACAAGTGAGACCACTCCTGCAGTAAATCAAGCATCCTGCAACTAGCTGGATTGTGACACCTGTGTGGTGTGCAGAACATGTATAGTCCTGCATGGGCTTGCCAGTCAGCATGACCATGCATGCCAGCATCACAGCTGCAAGGCAGCGCCCACTGCACATAAGGCCTTACGTAAACGCACTGCACACATCCGTCACTGACCGCAGCATTACCATCACCTGTGCTTTGCACATGTGTTTGCTGTGCTGCAGTCGATGGGGAGCCGTCAGGCTGGGCGCAGCAGCTGTTCTACATCAGGCCGAGGTTTGGCAAGTGCATGTGGGATGAGCGCCGCGCCTCTGTGCTGCAGGCGATGCTGGTCAGTGCGGTGCAGCGGCGCTTCCCCCCGGGGCTGCGCGTGCACGTGTTCAGCGGCAGCAACGTGGTGCTGCAGGACTTGGTGAATGCGATGAAGCGGCACAGGCTGACCATTACGCGGTGAGGGCTGTGAGGTGGTGTGAGGCGGTGGAGGACGGGTGAGGATGGGTGCATGGTGCATGCGTATGGCGGTGTAAGAGGATGCACAACGCAGAGACAATGTGCACATGTGGCTGCGGTGTATATGCAACGTGCATGGCGCTTGCCAGCTTGTCTGGTATCTGATGACAACTGCAACAGCAATATTGTATCGTTGTATGATACCCACTGGAACTGATGCACTTTTACCAGCTGCACGCCTGCTCCCATTAACATTGCCTCGCTTGCGAACACCGCGCCTGTTTTGTTTGCAGATGCAAGGTGCGCGCGTACGAGAGCGCCAGCCACACCTTCTCGCTGCTCAACCAGGACGGCTCACTGCCCAGCCGCCAGTACGTGCAGATGGCCTGCCAGGTGAGACGTATGCCGTACTCATTGGCTTGTTTGGGCTGCTTGTGCAAGGACAGCTGGAGTGCACAATCTGTGGTGGCATGCGCTAGGAGAGGCAGCATTTCGGCATGACATGCAGGGTGCAGCGCAAGGACGAGCATGCTTGTTCGTGTGATTAAATGGTTGGCGCTGCCGGACCCGGTGCCTCTTGACCAACCCACTTCAAACGTTCCTTCTGTGCCAGCTGCCTCTGCTGTGCGCTGATGCTCACACTTATGCCACTGTTGCTGCTGCTCACTGCTCACTCACACTTCACATCTGCTTACTTGTCTGCTTACCAGTCTGCTGGTGGTGAGCTTGTGGAGGCGCCGCTAGACCTGAGCAACCCCTGCGTGGCGACAGTGCTGCGCAGCCTGGACGCACGTGGCCGCTTTGCGTTCAGCTTCGTCAACCTGCGCGCATACAAGCTACGAGGCTTGGCGCCTGCCGGTGCAGCAGCTGCGAGCGATGTGCCGCATGCAAGGTACCCTGCAGGAGAGGCAGGGATGGGTTTTGCGGGAGGTTTTGGAGCTGCAGTTGCAGGTGATGTGGTTGGCGGCGGCCACGTGCAGCAGATGTTTGGGGAGCATGGTGGCTTTGCTGGGGGTGGTAGGGACAGGAGCAGGCAGGGTGCGCTGGCAATGGCACGGCCTGCAGCTGGCAAGGGAGCTGGGGTGGCTGCTGGTGGTGGTTCGAGTGGTGGCGCTAGCTACAACAGTGACAACCACCCCTCATTTTAGGTGGTGTGGGCAGAAGGTAGATGCAGCTGTTCAGATGGGAGCAACCAGTGTGTGGGAAACTCCGTTCGTTGCTGTTGTTGTTTTGGCAGGATGTTCTGAGTTGCAGTTGTTGGGTTGCTGGTTGGTAGCAGTTTGCCAGCTTGCAAACAGATTTTTGCTGCAGCTGTGCATACGTTGGCAGCATGCTTTGGTTTGTGGCAGGCAGTGTCGCCCTGTGTGCCCTGCCTGCACTGAAATGACACCCATACCCACCACGATGTGCTTGTGCGACGCTGCTAGTTGAAGCAGTGCTAAACGTTGCGGTGGCTGGCAGTGCCATGTGCATGGACTTCAATGTGACAGCTCTGCACAAGATGCGGCTTTGATCATGTGAATGCTCTCAGATGCATCAGACTGTGCTGGGATGCTGGTGCTGCGTTTACAACACCACGGCTGGTCCGTGCAATTGCAGCAGCACCTTGTGTAAAGGGCGTGCCTTGATGCTTGATCATAGAAGGAGTTGTTGCAGGCTGGTGCATTTCGTGGACAGTGAAAGTGGGTGGAATATCACGCTGTGTCATGACATGAATGCTGTGCGCCGAGAGTACCGTCGGACCGGTCCTCTGGCTCATGAATATGCTCCAGGTGGCAGCTGTGGTCACTGGGCCGGTATTTCGTGGTAAACTCACACGCATTCCCAGCCATACTTCTGCCTTGAAGGTTGACTGTTGTTGGCACTGTCCCCTGTGCGTACTCTGTCAGTCACTCACTGGTGTGTTATTGTGCTGATGCGCCGCTGGGTGCAACTTTCTGCCACCCAGCTGACCCGGTAAATACGCTTATACTGGTGGTATTTATGATCTCAAGCAGAATCCAGCTCACCTACACCAGTTGCAATTTGAACTGATTTGCAACTTATGTTCACACCCCACGCCACCTGAGTTCCTGCCCAGAACGCACTCACGACTTCGAGGTGCTGAGACGTTCAAAACAATGAGATCTTCCAAAGAAGTACTACAAGCCTAAGCAGATGCCGCCCGGCAGGAAAGGCAAGGGCAAGCAGAGCGAGGGCCTGGACGCCAATGAGGCCAGGCTCGCCTTGCAGCAGCTGGATCGCAATGAGCAGTTGCCTCATGATACCTTGTTGAAGGTCTTCAAGCTAGGGCAGACGCCTTGCCCACCTGCATGCGGCACCAAGGGAAGCAAAGGCAGCAAGGACAACCCTGAATGCTTCCATGGGCTCATGCCAGCAGAGGGGAGCTTCAGGAAGAAGGGTTTATGGCAAAAAGAGCCGGTGCTGGGGCAGCTGGGCCACGATCCCGCAGATGACAAACGGCAGGTGAGCAGCACACATCATTGCAGCAGTACAACAGTAGTGCACAGCATGCTGCAAAGGTCCCACCTGGTCACTTTCAGGCAGTTTGCTTCCACTCTGGCCATGCAGCCAGATACTGCTCTCATACTAGTCTCTGTGCGCGCCAAATCAACCAGCATGCAGCAAGCGTCTGCTAGCAGAAGTATACGAACCCATCAAGCTCTCCTGCATGTCCCGTGCAGGCACCAGATGTGCCTGCTGGCCTGCGCAACTTGGGCAACACTTGCTACGTGAACGCAGCCATGCAGTTCCTGCAAGCAATCCCTGAATTCAGGCACGCGCTGTATGTGCTGGAGCCAGAGCTGGCAGAGCAGGACGTGATACGGCAGCTGCGGTACGCACAAGCACAGCGAGCAGCAGGCAGCAGGCGGGCCATGCAGCAACTGCAGCAGCAACAGACCAGGTGCCATGTCCTGCTGCCTGTGTGTGTTCAGAGGAGGAAGCTAGAAACACAGTGTATCGTCGGACTGCTGTGCACTGGTCGGTTGCAGCTGCAGCAGTGCAGCAGTGGCATGGGCAGCTTGCATAGCTTCAACCCGCTGACAAAAACACGTCATGTCTTGTGGCCCCGTAACTGCTGCAGTGACCTGTTCATTGAGCTGCACTTTGGGCCGCGGCGCTATGTGGACCCGGAGCCGTTTGCAAACAGCCTGCAGCTCAACCACGCCATTCAGCAGGTACTGCGGTTGTGCAGCAAAGCGGCAGAGCGGATGTTGCAGCACCACCTGCAGCAGTGAACAGAGCAGCACGGGGCACAGCCATAGGCACAACAAGCAGCGTCACAGCAAGTACGGCTGGGGGTAGCCACCTGCAGCAGTAAACAGGGCAGCACAGGGCAGCACAGGGCAGCACAGGGCTCACCAGCAAGCACAGCAAGCAGCGCCACAGCAGGCGGCGCCAGCAGCAGTATAGCAAGCTCAGATGCCAGCATGGAAGCACATTAGGAGCCTGCATGAACTATAGCAGTGGGTCGTCAGAACATGTGTGACGCCCCGCTGCTGGCTGCTGTTGCTGCTGCTGCTGCAGGATGGTCAAGAGTTCCTCAAGCTGCTGCTGACAAAGCTGGAGCACACCTTTGCAGCATCCTGCCAGCAGGTGGGAGGCGCTGACCAGCAACTGGTTGACCGCATGCAGCGTCAGTTGTACTTGGCCCTGGCCTGCTTAGTGGTGCATGCAGTAGACCTGTGCAGCTGCAGAGTGTCCAACGTATTGTCTAATGGCACTGCTGCATACCCATCTGGTGCATGCAGGAAGTCCGCAGTGTGGTGCAGACGCTGTTCCGCGGCCACTTCTCGTACGTGACGACCTGCCGCAGCTGCCAGCAGCAGTCCGCAGGCAGTGCGCGGCAGGTGGAGTACTACGAGCTGCCGCTGCAGGTGCAGGGCATGGCCAGCCTGCGGCACAGCATGGTGAGGCGGCTGTGTTCGCAGCAGGGACAGCAGGCGCAGATGGTGCCGAGCGTCGGGAGCATGGGCGTGCAGATTGTTGGCACAGCATGCTCTTGTGTCCACGTGTACGTCACCATACGAGCAGTATGCACAGCAACCGTCTGCATTGTAGGTGGTGCAAATGCTGCGTTGCTGCTAGTAGCAGTCGTGGCAGCTGCAGTTCCTCAGTATGTCCCCGCCACTGTGCTCTGTGTGTGTTCTCTCCTCACAATTGTCCTGCAATTCAACTGTAGGCGTCTGCACTGGCGTCTGAGGAGCTGGTGGGTGACAACCAGTACCACTGCGAGGGCTGCGGTCGCAAGTGTGACGCTGAGCGGCAGATGCAGCTGCGCAGCCTGCCGCCATACCTGTGCCTGTCGCTGCAGCGCTTCGTGTTTGACATGCAGGTGGGGGTTGTGGTTTGTGATTCGTGGTCCGGGATTGAAAGCTGTGCGCCAGTGACCCTGCCATGGCGTTTCTAGTGCCTCTGCTGCCAGCATCTTGCAGCTGTGCATGCTTGCCTGCACCAGCTGACAGACGAAGGTCTAGCTGCTCTGCTGTACAAGCACGGATCTCTGTCTCTCTTTTGATTATTGTCTGCTGCTTCTCCCTTTGCGCTGCTGCAGACGTTTGAGAAGAAGAAGGCCATGACCAAGCTGTCCATCCCGCTGCTGCTGGACATGGGTGACGTGCTGCAGGGCGCAGGCGTGGCTGTGCGGCACGCTGCACCCCTGGGGCCTGACGCCAGCCCACTGCTGCCGGGATCCCCCGGCTGCGGGTATGAGCTGGCTGCTGTGCTCATACATAAGGGCACCAGCGCCAGCCATGGTCACTACGGTGAGGGTGCTGCATCGGTTGCGCTTGCTGGTTGGAATGTGTTTGCACGCTTGCTGGTTGACGCTGCTCGAGTTTTGGTGGGACAGCGTTCTGCTGTGCGACAGTTTTTGATTTAGGCTGCTGCAGGGTGGCACTGCTTAACAGGGTTTGTAAAAGCAAGCTGGCTGGACAGCCTGAGATGAATTATGTGACATGTTGTAATGGCTTTGTGCTTGCTGTTCAACTGCTGCTGCTATCAACTGCAGTGGCTCACATCAAGATGCCTGACAGCGGCTCCTGGTGGCGCTTTGATGACGAGACAGCAGAGCAGATGGGCCCGCAGCCTACCACCTTCCCCGCAGACCACGGCACCACAGCACAGGCGCAGGCAGCAGCAGCAGCAGCAGACAAGAGCGCGGCAGCGGCATCTGCAGCAGCAGACGGCGACGCGGGTGACGCTAGTGCTGAGGCATCTGCAGGAAGCACCGGAAAGAAGCGAGGCAGGGGCGGCGGCGCAGCAGGCAGCAGCAAACGGGGCAGGGCCGCTGGAGGCAGCAAAGCTAGAAAGACCCGGGACGAAGAGGACAGCGATTACGAAGAGCGCAGTAAAGCGAAGAGCAGCAAAGGCAGGGGCAGGGGTCGTGCAGCAGCCAGCGGTGCTGCTGGCAGGGGTGGCGGCAGGAGGGGCCGCAAGGCTGCTGCAGCTGCTGCTGAGTATGATGATGACGCTGCGCTTGAGGCTGTGCTGCAGCAGTCGATGCAGGATGAGGTGGAGCAGCAGCGGCAGCTGCTGGCGCGCTTGTGAGTGGCTGGCGGCGCTGGGGGACTTGTTGTAGTGCTGTTGATGTGCTGCATGTTAGATGTGGGGTGGCTTTGCTGCATGTGTGATGAGGTGCCCGTCAGCTGCAGCTGCAGGTGTGGGTGCATGGCAGCTGGTCATTTGTCGACCTGTGTATGGTGTGCAAGTAGTGTGCAGCTGTGCATAGACTTGTTGATTGCTTTGAGCTTGCACAGGTGCCGCTGCAGTCCCTGCATCTCTTATGCTGACGCTTTTTGACATCATGCTCTCTTGTGTCGCTGCTGCTTGCTCTGCAGTGGACAGGCAGAGACGGCAGAGCAGCAGCAGCAGCCAGACGCAGACGCCATGGACTGTGATGTGCCACAGCAGGAGCCGGCGTCACATGAGCGCGGCAGGCGCAAGCGTAATGCTGCAGAGCCTGCAGCAGCAGCTGCAGATGCAGCTGAGGGCGCTACAGCAAAGAAGAAAGCTGGCAGGGGCAAAGCAGCAGCAGCAGCAGCTGGTGATGATGATGTGAAGGCAGAGGCGGATGCAGGCGCTGCTGGAAGTGCCGCTGAAGTGAAGCAGCTGCCTGATGAGCAGGTGGGCAACACTGCGATTGCAGCCTGTCTGTTGTAGCATCAATGTGTCCCTGGTCAACTGTGCCTGGTCATGCGGTGCTGTTTGTTACTTTTGCAGCGCAGCTGCTGCCGGACGTGTGTTTGCTGTTCTTGCTGCTGCCGACCAGGTCATTAATCTTTGTGGGTGCTGCTGCTGCTGCTGTTGCTGCCGTGCACAGGTTGAGATTGTGTCCAGCAATGCGTACTTCCTAGTGTACCGCCAGCGCATTAGCAGCATAGGCAAGGCAGCACCAGCAGCAACCGCAGCAGCAGGCACTGCAGACGCAGCGGCCACAGATGCAGCAGCTGGTACTAGCGCAGCTGACGCCAATGGTGATGCAGCAGCTGCTGCTGGTTCTGCTGCTGCCGCTGCTGATGAAGAAGGGCAGCAGGCTCAGCTGCCAGAGCAGCTGCTGCAGCAGCTGCAGGCTCTGCCTGACGCGGTGCGGCAGCGGGTGCAGCAGCTGCACCAGGACTTTGCGCAGGCGTGCGCCAACCACCAGCAAGTGAAGAGTGATGCGTTGGCGCGGGTCAAGCAGCGGCAGCAGGTGTGCAAGCTGCCGATGATGGTGCATAGCAGTAGAGGTGCTGTCTTGTTTGTGCGTGATTTGCATCTACACGGCGGCCTGGTGTGTTGCTGCGCTGGCTGTTACAGCGAGTCGCTTTCGTGGAGCATATCGCCTCTACTTGCTGCTTTCCATGCCTATATTGGCGCCCATCTTTGCACTCTTCCAATGACCTCCGCAATCTCATGGTTGTACACACCTGCACTTCAAATGTAACCCAAACCTGCAACATCATCTCCCTCCGTTGCTCATTGCAGGAGGTTGCAGGCATCAGCCAGCTGCTGCCGGTGCAGGCCCTTGACGAGCCAGGCTGCTTCATCTCAGCGGCATGGCTGGAGTCCTGGGCCAACAGCGAGCAGGGGCCAGGCCCTGTGGACAACGGCCCGCTGCTGTGCAGCCATGCGCGGCTCAGCCCTGACAAGCCACTAGGGACATTCAAGTACCTCAGCAGCACTGCCTGGGAGGCGCTGGTGGTGAGGCCTGCGCTGCTTTGTGTGTGTGCGTGCGTGCGTGCGTGCGTGGTGTGTGGGTGTGGGTGTGGGTGATATTGGATGTGCTGGTGTGGTCACGGCTTCACCAAGCGTATGCGTGCAGAGCGGGTCATTCTCAGCTGTAACTGCACCGGCGTGACACGTGCAACGATTGTCGTCTCACCTGCCCTGTACAGTACCTGAGAGGTACAGCTGCAGCCTGCCTGTGTGTTGACCGCTGCTGCTGCTGCTGCTGCGATGTGTGTGGTGTGCGCCTGCAGGGGTCCCACCAGGGCGGCCCGCAGCTGCGGTTGTCGGACGTGTGCCGCAGCTGCCTGCGGCAGCAGCTGCAGGGCCTTGTCAGCAGCGACTACCTGGCAGACCTGCGCGACCAGCTGCTGTGCCAGCTGGCCAAAGAGGAGGACGATAACGCAGCAGCAGGCATTGGCGACGCAGACATGCCAGGGTATTACGTGTCTAAGACCTGGCTGAAGGGCTTCAGGGTGCGGCAGGGCACCGGTGGTGGCAGCTTGCAGCCGCCAACAGCAGGTGAGCAGATAGTAAGGATGCAATATGCAGCCGCAAGTTGCAAGGTAATTGAGGACCGCACAGCATGTGGTATGGTGTTGCGCAGGGTGCCGCAAGCCTGTAGGGCACCTTGAACTTGTGAAAGAACTGCCGGGCACTGAGGATTGAGCATGTGCTGGACCAATGCATATCTTCAGGCTGTTGCAAGCATTAGCATCTGCGCTGTGTTTATATTCTCCCGCCTGTCTCATTGCTGCGCTGCAGGCATCACCTGCTGCCATGGCCAGCTGGCGCCTGAGTCGCTGTCGGGCACTGCACGCCGCAGCGTGGTGTCTGAGGAGGCGTGGTCGCTGCTGAGGGAGGTGTGGCTGATGCAGGTGGTGCGCGAGGTGGGCTGCAAGCGCGCCAAGGCTGCAAAGGCAGCAGCAGCAGCACGCGCAGCAGCTGGAGTGCTGGATGATGCTGGCGCTGCTGATGACGGTGAGCAGCACTTCAACGCATGAGCTGTGTGCTACAGCGCAGCCAGGAGTACGACGGCACTACCTGCAGGGGAGCTGTTTGTAAGCAAAGATGCTTGATGCCTGGGGATTGCTGGCTTGCACAGTGCGGGTGGAGCTACTGCCTGCTTGCACCAGCATGCCTTGGATTCGTCAAATGAGATAGACAGTGTGGCACCTGTATTGAGTTCTTGCACTTCTGTATGATGTCTAACCAGATGTTGCTGTCTCCGTGTGCTTTTGCAGGCGACGTCAAGATTGTGGAAGATGACGTTGATGCAGATGGTGATGTCAAGATCGTAGATGCATCAGAGGTGAAGCAGGAGGCCACACCAGCAGCCAGCAGCGACCAACACCACCAGCAGCAGCAGCAGCAGCATCAAGACGACGCTAAGGAAGAAGTCATCTTGCAGGACAGCGACGATGAACAACAGCAGCAGCAGAGTGAGGAGCGAGCAGGGTCGCGCACAACTTCCCCTAGCGCAGCCGCCGGCCCTGCTGCTGCTGGCAGCTGGCAGCTGCCGATCCCATTGGACGGCTCTGTAGAGGTAACAGAGCAGCAGCTGAAGCAGCTGCTGCCGGAGTTCTTCTCGATTCACAGTATGGATTGTGAGGTGTGCAAGGCCAGCCTGGCAAAGGCAGTGGTGGGGCACCAGGAGGCGAAGCAGCAGCTGGAGGTGCAGCGTGCAGCACTCAGCAAGCTGCTGGCAGGCAGCGTCACAGAGAGCCTGGAGCCTGGGGCTGCGTACTACCTGGTGCCAAAGTGAGCGGGGATGAACATCAAGGTTGTTGTTTCGGTGCCCGTTTGCCCGTTTGCTGGGGGTCTGTGGTGTTGGGTGGCTGTTGGGAGGAGTTTGCGACGTGAATGTTAGCATACATTATGGATGCTGGTCTGCATGCAGCTAGGCTTGCCAAGCGCGGGGTGTTGCCAGCTGCTGCGCTGTTCTGCTGATGCTGATGTCTGTTGCGTGGCTGCTGTTTGCTTGCCGCTCTGCTCTGCAGCGATTGGGTTGCCACGTGGCGTGCACACCTGCAAGCGGTGTCCTCAACGCGCATGCCTGGCAAGGCGCTGCTGCCGCCTGCACCTGGCCCTCTGCCTGACGCCGTGCGCTCGCTGCTGTGCACCTGCCACCCCGACTGCCCGGGCCTTGCAGCGCCGCTGCCTGACATAGTCAACAAACGCGGCAGGTGGGCAGCTGGTCAGCGATCTGATGCGAAACCGAACTCGCATGCTCTTGCAGCCAACCCTTTGGATGTATACGCACGTGCTGCATGTAAATGTCTGAGGGTCTACATGTGCTTGCGCCCTGTCATGTGAATTTGGCAACATCACATGTCCAAAGGCTGTCCGCCTGCATGCCATCTGTTGCAGGTTCTCACAAGCGGACCCCCAAAAGGATGCACTGCGAGTTATCACCGCAGAGGACTGGCAGCAGCTGCTGCTGCACCACAGCGGACTACCTGTAGATGCACTGGAGCAGCAAGAGCAGCAGCAGCAACAGCGACAGGCAGCAGCAGCAGCAGCAGAGGCGGCCTCCAGCAGCCAGAGGCCCAGCAGAGGGCGGCGATCAGGAGCAAACACAGCAGCAGCAGCTGTTACAGCGGAGTCGCAACAGCAGCAGGAGCAGCAGGCTCTGCTGCTGCAACGCATAGCATCCATGGCTGAGGTAGATCCTGGGTTCAGGGGCATCAGGGCCATGCTGCGCGTCAAAGCACCGGCAGAGAATGGTGTTGCAGCAGAAGCTCAGCTGCAGCCACAACAGCAAGAACAGCAGCAAGAACAGCTGCACTTAGAGCAGCTGCACTTAGAGCAGCAACCACCAGTACTGCAGGTTGAGACTGCTATGAACGGGCTCCACAGTGCAGTGCCTGAGCAGCAACGTCATGAGCAGCAGCTACAACAGCAGCAGCAGCAGGAGCAGCAGCAGCAGCAGCAACAGGAACATTGTCAGCAGCAGGCAGACTCCATGGACACAGACGTGGTGTGTGTATCACCCACACGCCAGCAGCCGCAGCAACCTGAGCTGATCACAGCCACTTCATCACCCATACTAGCAGCAGCTGCTAGGAGACTCCGGCACGCACCACGACCTGTAGCAGTAGTAGCAGCGGCTGGCAGTGGTGAAGTCGAGGTTGTGGCTGGGGTAGTTAAGCCAGCAGCAGCAGCAATTGCAGCTGATGTTGATGCAGCAACTGCAGCAGCCATAGCCGCAGCACAGGCAGCGGATGCAGCTGACACCACGGACGCTGTCAGCAGTGAGGTGAGCTGCCAACTGTAGCATCGATTTGGGTTAGGTTACCTGACTCTCGTATGCTTGGTGTTATGCCAACATGGTTGCAGGCAGCGCTCCAGTTTGGTGGCGCAGCAATGACTGGCAGCCACTGCAGATTGTTACGCAATGCCTGACGACTCGCAGCATGTGCTCTGTACTACGATGTCCTGTGCTGCGCTGTTGAGTGTCTGCCCTATTAGATGTGTATGTCGCCATGTTAGTTGGAACTGTTGTCACCATGAGGGGCACGTATTTGGGACTGGTTTACTTGCAGGATCACACAGGACTTATAGTTGCCCAATGGCATGTATCACATGATTAGCACAGGTTGGTGGGCCTGTATCACATGTATTAGCACAGGTTGGTGGGCCTGTATCACATGTATTAGCACAGGTTGGTGGGCCTGTATCACATGATTAGCACAGGTTGGTGGGCCTGTATCACATGTATTGGCACAGGTTGGTGGGCCTGTATCACATGTATTAGCACAGGTTGGTGGGCCTGTATACACAACAACCAAACAAGCAAAATTCAGGCACCCCATGTGTGTGGTGCTCATGCAGGACCCTGAGGGCCTAGTGGCTGCTGCCACCCAGGCAGGGGACGATGACTGTCAGCCAGACGCAGATGAGGATGCAGACGAGCAGCAGCAGCCAGGCCAGCAGCGCAGCAGCAGGAGGACGCGCGGCAAGCAGGCACGCAGAGCAGCAGCAGCTACGCGTGGTGGTGATGTTGCAGATGCTAATGGGGATGCTGCAGTGCCTGCGGCCACTGCTGCTGCTGCCGCACTGGTGGGGTGGCTGGAGGCACTGCCAGGTGAGCGAAGCCTTGCCTGGAGCTGCTGCCGTTTAAACTTTTGGCTATCATACCCCAGCAGTGCCTGCGGTGATGCTACACCTGACTGTCAGTTCACTGCTGTGCAGTGCAGCTGCCTGAGCATCTCCTGCAGTGTCAACAAAGGGCTGCAGGACTCCCGCTGCAGCGCAGCCCCACCCATCCAGAAACGTGCATTCAGTTACTCGCCACCTCTGTGTGTTGTTTCGCATGCGCTGCGTTGTGTGTCACACGTGTAGAGCCCTGCCAGCAGCACCTGGAGGCTGTTGCTGCTGCGCGGCGCGCGGCGCTGCTGGTGTATGACGCTGCCGAGGTCATGGTGGAGCTTGTGAGCGAGCAGGAGCTGCCTGCAGCGTTCACCAGCTCAGGAGGTGAGCTGATCGCTGTGCTTTGGGGAAGGCAGCTGCCGCAGCGCTGCGCTCGTGTTTTGGTCAGGCGCAGGGCTGCAGCCCAGCTAGCGTTGGACCGCAGCAATCCTACGGCAATATCATTGCGGTATCGCGGTATTGCAAGACACTGTCGTGCTGAAGCCAGTGGCGCACATTCAACTCGCAATCGAATGAGCAGCTTGTGTGCACTTGCGTGTTGCGTGCGCGTGCAGTGGAGCGCAAGAGCCGGCGTGCGCGGAAGAACCGCCAGCCGCTGAAGGTGTGCAGCAGCGACACGCTTGCGCAGCTGCGGCTCAAGGTGTTTGAGGCGCTGAGCGTGCACCCCAAGAACCAGCAGCTGTATATGCGCGGCAGCCAGCTGCAAGGGGAGCAGAGCACGCTGGCTCAGGTGAGGGTGAGGCGCTGTGGCGTGCGCTGGCGTTGCTGGGCCGCTATGTGTTACCCATCAGCTGGCAGGTTGGCAACTTGAAGTGTGTCAGCAATGGACGGCTGTCGCGCTTGCGCTGTATTGTTCTGTGCAGCAGTGTGCTGCACAGTACTACACTGTGGGCGTCCGGATGCGGTGCTGCAGATGCGCGTGTTGCTGCTGGCGCTCTGTTGTAGGTTGCCAAGTAGTGGCTGATGAGTGTGCTGCGCCTGCCCTGCTGCTGTGCAGCTGGAGGTGTTTCCTGGTGAGGAGCTGCGGGTGTTCAACACCAACGAGGTGGACAATGACGACTACGCCAGCGTGTTTGACGGCGTGGCAGCAGGTGAGGCGCGGTCAGCAGACTGAGAACGTTAAAACGCAATCCGATTGCGTGGCACCAGCATTTGTGTAGCATAGAAGCCCGCACGCACATTGACGTGCCAGAGATGAAAGCAAACACGAGAGCTCGCTTCTGCTCAGCAGCAGCGTAAAATCTGCCAGGCGTAAGCAAGGCTGCGCTGCTCTGTAGCAGCCGGCATGTCGATGTTTGGCATGCTGTTTTTGCTGGCTGCATCTGCGCAGCTGCCCTGTGCTACACATCGGTCTGACTCAGACATCTCGATGATGGAGCATTTGATGCTATGGCGTGATGTATAACATGATGCAATGATGATACATGTGAGCGTGTGTGTGATCAATGCTATCAGTTGTGCTAGTGGTCCAATCACAGGCTGTGTGTGACCAACAGTAGCTCGAGCAAAGCTGCCAGCAGACTGCAGCTGCACCCACTGAGCGAATTGCGTTGCTGTTGGTTGCAGGCAAGAGGCGGCGCGAGGTGGAAACCGGATTCAAGGACACAGCGCTGCTGGGCTGCAGCACCCGACCAGCAACAACAGCAGCTGCAGCTGAGGCGGCTGCCGAATCAGGTGCAGCAGGTACTGCGCAGGATCCAGCGACGCAAACACATCAGGCCGAACAGCTGTCGTCAGCAGTGTGCGAAGGGCCAACTGTGCCAAGCAGTACTATCTGAGCGGAGCATGGTGTTCAGGTTTCTGCAGGCACTTGGATTGCGTCAAACGGTCATGGGCATGATTAGTAAGGGGTGTAAGGGTCTGGGTGGTCTACCTTACACCGAAAATAGAGAGAATAATCAGTCTGCTTTCCGCCTCCCCAGTGGGTGAGGCGCGGTTGCCGATGCCGAAAGGTATGGCTTACAAGGATTGATTATT